>JAADXI010000581.1:0-18396 GCA_023337615.1 Pythium brachiatum | reverse complement strand
ATCGTCGTCTCCTTTCGTGTGCATCTATCTCCCCAACGCCGTGGCTGTGGAGACCGAGTTGTTGTAGCAGCCTTCGAACATTCCTCGAGCGCTCGGGTATAGAGGAGCGTGAGCTGGTCGTCGTCATCACCTTCGAGGGCTTCAGCGATGAAGAAGACGGAATCCATCATGAGTTGGGCGTCGCGACGGCCTGAGACACTAGCCATCCACGTGCGTGGTTCTGCGCTCACGCCCATCGCTGGCTTCCCGTCGAGATGACGCAGGTTGCTTCGAAACCAGTGGCACTGTCGCCTGCAACGAAATACGGAAGTACGCGGGTGGGAGAACGTTGCGCACACCTTGTCCACTGTGGGCTCCACTGTGGAGTCTGTGAACTCCACAGGGAGGGTCGTGAGGCGTGCGGGAGGTCACACGGCGAGCTCGTGAGATGCTTCAGCACGCTGTGGTTTCGAGCTACGCTTTGGTTTGGACGGCGATGACGTACGCCTTCGCGCTGCGGAGCCGCGCCGACTGATTCCCAGAGCGGGTGCCGGACCGCGGCTGGGACTGCGCAGGGTAGCTGACGCTGTGTCTTGAGATCACGCTTTGCTGGGACGATTCACGCAGCTTGGTTCTCGCTGTGATCCACAGACAGCCCGCCAGTGTGATGCGGTTCCATAGCGACTGCGCAAACTCCCACGGTAACCCACTCGCGTTCTCCAGCAGTTTGAACGGCAGCTCATGCGTTGCAAACAACACGTACCAACAGATCTCCACCTTGCGACTGGTCCATAGGTCCTTCACACCGCGTGACATGATGATGTAGTAGTATCGGAAGCCGAAAATGAACGCGAGCGTGATGTTCTCACAGATATTCGGCAGTGTCTCCTGTAGGTTTTGAGTGAGGAAGTCGCGCTTAAACACCACGACCAATGACAGCAGCACCATCACAAGATCCGCGACGATCAGCAGCTCCGCAGCGTACGTGAGCAGCTGCACAGTGCGGAACTTGATCTTCTTGTTGAGGTCACGACCGATGATCGTGATTTGTAGTAGGAACGTGAGCACGCAGCAGGACTCGGACGTGTCGTTCAAGTGGCCAATAGTATCGTCATCAGGATCTGCAAAGGGCACGAGACACAAAACGCCTACAGTGCCTACAGCAAACAGCAGCAGCACGCGAGGCTCGGAGCGTCGAGTCCAGTAGAACGCCAGCAAGTAGAGCAGCAGCGTGTAGTTGATGAGCAGGATGAATGGCATGAACAGCAGCCGCGAGATCCGGCCGATCTGCTCCTGTGTGAACGTCTTCCAGACCATCGCTGCTGTGGAGTACAGTGTTGCGAACTGGACTGAGTTGGTAGCAAAAACTCCTGTTGACGGGAGCCGACGCAACGTCGTTAGCAGGCGACAGTCTCCACTGAGCGTGGAGCCCAGAACCTTACCACCGTCGCGACCAGATAGGGTCACACGGATCCGTCTCATTCGCACCCTTCCGAGCTAATAATTAGAGCTGCCCTGAGCCAGCCACTGCTCCGACCAGAGCAATCTATTCGCGTCTCAATCGCCAAGCCACGGGAGTCAAGATCGCATTGTCGCTACTCAGTATTATAATAGCCTCAGCCCAGTCGCCGCTGGATCCGTTGAGTTTCCAGTGCCAGGTGGACTGTTTGGAGCCGCATGCGTGTGAGCTGGTTCGACGGGTCCAATGCCACGCTCTCTTCCAGATCTCTACGGGCACTGAGCATGCGCTCGCGTCCAATCTGTGCGTTCGCGCGACCTAACAGCAGCACTGCTCGTAGCCGGGAGCTCTTTCTGTCGGTGTGACGCAGAGCTTGCGAGAATTCCGCCTCAGCCTCTTGGAATCGCGACCGGAACAGCGCGTCTTCGGCCGTCGTCTTGCCTTTCAACACGCTTTGGAGAGCCTTGATATGCATCTCCAACGCTGTTCGTAGCTTCTCGTCGCCTCCTTCGCTGTGCTTCTCGCAGAACGAAGTCGCTGTGGAGATCGAGTCGTTGTAGAACCCTTCGTACTCAAGCGCACGCACATACAGCAGCGTGAGCTGCGCGTTCGTCTGTGTGAACGCAAAGCCCGAGAGCCGCGTGACCACTTCGCGAGAGCGATGCATCTCCATCATCACACTCACGTGCAACGCCATGACGTCGATAGAGTGAGGCGCCAGCGTCTGGAGCTGCGCGAGTACGCGAAGGATCTCACGCTGGGTTGCAAACGGAGCATCCTGTCGGCCCAGACCAGCGACGCAGAGCTTGAGCTGCTCGTGGAACTGGATACAACGGAGGAGAAGGCGCTTGGCGTCGCTCACAATGGAAACTTTCGTGTCCAAATCATGGTGTCGAGTGAGTCGAATGCACTGCCCCAGCGCAGCGCGTGCCTGGCCAATATCTCCCATCAGCATCTCGGTCTCCGCTAACTGCTTGAGCTCCTCACACACCAGCACTACGACCGCGGTGTCTGGCTGTGCGTGTCCACTCACGACGTGGCTCAACGCGAGACGCCAGCGGCTGAGAAAGTACGGCAGCAACTGAAGAGCTGATGGCTGAAGGATCTCGTCGAGGATCTCGCGTCGCATCTCCACCAGCTCCTCCACACTTTCGTGGCTTGGGATCTCTTCGCTAAGCGACACAAAATCTTCCACGGCGGCTTCCAGTGAGCCTGGAATGCTAGCGCCTTTGGCCTCCACGTGTGGCTTATCCTTCCTAGATCCAATGCCGTCGCGTACAACCTCTACAACGCGGAAGGCTTGGTCCTCCTTGCTCCACGCGATCCGCGTCTGCGGCGGCAGCGCGGCTTCCAGTTGCTGAGCATCTTCACTTCCTTCAGCCATTGTCGTTGGATTTAGTAGTGCCCTCAGTCGAGAAGCCGCGTCGTTTCGCTCGCTAGGATAGAAAGGCAACACTGAAAGTCTCTCTAATCGTTGTCAGTGTATCATATCATATCTATCACTTCACTACTGCGAGTTGGTGGCCGTGCGTGCGATGGATCGACGGAACGGCGCGGCTGCTGCGAGGCTCGGCATGAACTTGCTGCCTCGGGAAGGAGCTGGCGGCTTGGTCTGGACAGTACTAGTATCAGCAGCTACATCCTCATGGACAACCGACGACTCGGTGACGCTGAGCGTGCGGCTGCTGCGCATGTCCTCCACGTCGGTCTCTCGCTCGTCGTCCGAGCTACTGCGTCGTCGGTCCGCATCGTCTTCGTCCTCTAGGCTTGGGATTCGTCTCAGAGCCACAGTGCTCGTCGAAGCCGGTGTCACAACAGCGCGAGGAGCAGCCGACGAGGAGCTCGAGTGGAAACTGCCCAGCAGGCTCCAGCGCTTGCTACCTGGCACTGTGCTGGCGGCTTTGCCCGTGAGCTTGGCCTGCACTTCAGCCTTGGTTTGCTGCTCCAACGCCTTGAATACACTCGCCAGCACGTCCTCCATCTTCTGGCTCGGGTTGTCGCTCTGGACACGCTCAGCTCGCTTCATTACCATGTCCCGCAGCACGCGCATCTCCTCCGCGTCCTTACTAGCAACTACAGGCGCCACGGGCGGCTTCGTGTCAGCCTCCTTGGGCTTCTCACGCGGCTTGGTCGTGTCTGGAAGCTCCATAAAGTCCAGCGGCACGTCCAACGACAGCAGCTTCACCACAATGTTCCAATAGATGCGTGGGTTTCGCTCGCGGAGATCCTTCATCGCCAGCAGCGTGAGCGGCAGTTTCTGGGCTAGATTACTCAGCTCCTTGCGGATCACGGGCATCGACAGGTACTCAAACTGCTCTACCTTGGCTCCTTGCGGCAGCAGCGCTCGGCCAGCCGTCACCCCCGAGCGTGTCGGCTGATACAACACGGTCATCACGCCCAGCATCACGCACAGCCGTGGTACAAACCGGTGCGCACACGAATAGCACCGCGTCGTGTAGTCATTCGCGTCGTTGGGCGTCCAGCCGCTTTGCACTTGCGTCAGGTTCAGCCGCGTGCCGCAGCTTTCACAGTCGGCTAAGGTCGTCAAGCGGATTCCACGCGCAGGCAACAGCCCAAAGCGGTCACACAGGTCACGACGTGGCGTGCTCTTGGACGATGAGACCATCGTTGGCGTCGCGCTCTTCCCATCCACCACAGCGGACGTGGACGACAGCGACGAAGCCGAGGCCGACGATGACGACCGGCGGATGGTACCGTCCACGTTTGAGCCACAGACCATGTCCAGTCGGTCCAAGCCCCTTACAAAGGTCACAGTCATGGGCCGACTGCCCTGCTTGAGCAGCGTGATGATCTCCTGGAACGCGTGGTGCAGCACAAACTCGCCGTTGATCG
Source organism: Pythium brachiatum (assembly GCA_023337615.1). Taxonomy (NCBI): domain Eukaryota; phylum Oomycota; class Peronosporomycetes; order Pythiales; family Pythiaceae; genus Pythium; species Pythium brachiatum. The sequence goes on along the minus strand of JAADXI010000581.1, from coordinate 14,105 downwards.
TCTCTACCACGTCGTGGACACGCAGTCCTGTAACTTGTTCCAGCGAGGTCTCAGGGTCCCCTTCGAACGACATGAGCTCACAGCCGATCCCCGAAGTGTCCAGAGCTGAGACCGTCGTGGCTCTCGGCGCGAGACACATGCCCAGGTTCCCACAGCTGAACGTGACGTACAGACGCTCGACCATCATCTCTCGCTCCGCGCCCAGCACCTGTGCGGTGAACTGGAGAACTCCGAGTGACGGATCCAGTAGCTGCTCTTCTTCGACTTCCACGTGGACGAGCAGATCGAACGCACGCTGCACGAGTCCGTTGGTGATGTAGCACTTCAGTAGCGCACTGAAGGGCTTCCAGAAGTGTGGCAGCGTGGCAATGGACGCCAGTGACACCAACGCGCTGCCACTGAGGCACTCTTCAAACACGGCTTTGGCTTCGCTCGGATGGTTACACGCTGCGAGTGCGTGGATGAGCTCACAGTACGCATCGGTGACTTGCGGCGCAGTCTTCGAGCCTTGCAATTGAAGCTGCTCCACGAGTTTCTGCGTGAGAAGCACGACACGGTCGCGGCACTTGCACGAGCTCGTGGTGATCAACCAGATCGAGCGCACGACAGTGGACGGCCGCGTAGATGGAGGCTGGGAATTGCCAATGGAGGACGCTGCGGACGCCAGCGAGCTCAGCGTCGAGTCCATCGCCTTCTGCGTCATGGTGCGGTAGAACGGTGTAGCGTTCTTGAGCCGGTCGATTGTCCGCGATCGCTTGAATGGTGCGGGGATTGGCACTGAAGGCGACGCGGACGACGACCCAAAGATACTGAGAATGGACCGCTCGCTGGTGGAGCTGCTGTGGCTGTGGTTGTTGTTGTTGTGGCCGCTGGACGAGGAGGACGAAGAAGACGCGAGTGGTTCCGACCGCATGAACGCCGACGGTAAAGGCACTGTGCGCATGAACGACTGCATCCAGTCGGACGTGTCCTTGGACGCGCGACGGCTCGAGACGCCCGATGGAGAGATGAACGTGCCCAGTGATGAGTGCACGGCGTCCGTTGCCATGCTCGGGAACTGGATCTGACGCGGTTCACCAAATGCATCTAGATCCAGCACGGGAAACACCACATCCAAGCGAGTCTTTGCGTCTGAAGACTCGGACTTCCCATTGGAGAGAGGCATGGTCGTCGGTTGTGGGGCGTGGGCGACAAACGTCTTGGTCAAGGCCATCGCGACGGCCACCGACGCCTCGGCTTGGTTGCCTGTGATTCGCTCGGTGCTGAGCAGCGTCTTGTGGACGTAGTGGAACTTCATCGCGTCTTCCAGCGCCAAGTGGCCGGCCGTGTACTCGTTGTGCTGCGCGATGAACGACTGGAACTGCGCGGTCGCAGTGAACGCCTGGTAAAACGCCTACACAATACATCGATATAGTCAGGGCTCCTGTAGACCACCAAGGCAGTTAGCCAGGTAGTTACCTTGGCTGCGATGTGCTTCTTGTCAAGGAACTTGGCGCCTTCAAACTCCTTGGATTGGTGCGAGATACACTGCGGAAAGTCCTGGAGCATGGTCGCGACCACTTCCAAATACAGCTTCATCATCTTCTTGTGGACGATGCTCTGCTTGGCCAGGAAAAAGTGCTTGGGTGAGATCACGGGAACACCAGTGCCACTGCCTGTGGACGTCGTAGCCATGCAGCACTTTTGCAACTGAATGCGGCGGTCCCAGAGCTTCTGCTGGAGCTCTTTCTTCTGCGTGTAGAGATCTGCAAGCCGCGTAGTCGAGAGCTTCTGCAGCAGCCGCGACGAGGCGTCTGGAAGCGTGGGGAGCACGACGCTCTCCAGGTCCATTTGGTGGGCTTGGTGGTTGTTGTTCGCTCCTGACGGCACGACGAGCCGCGACTCGTTGAGATCATACTTGACGACGTTGGACGGGATCGCGACGTGATGAAGCTGAGCCGTGTGGGCGCCCGCGAGGAATGGAACGGGCGCGTCCAGTAGCGTGCTGAGGTCGAGCGAGTCCGGGATATTGGGGATCACGACGTGGAGCCACGTGAGTGGGAACACGAGACTCTTGAGCGTCTCCACGACCGCCGTGACCAGCACGCTGTCGTTGCCCACAATCAGCACGCGGTGTTCGAGCAGCACGTGGTGGTAGAGCTGCTGCAGCACCTTCGGATCGATCAGCATGAACGTGTAGAGCATGAGCTCGGCGTCCATCTCGTACGGAAAGTCCAGAAACGGCGGCCTTTCTAGAAAGATCTCAAGCTCTGCGATCTGGAGCTGTACCGCGAGGCCACGATACGGCACAGGCACTTCATGGAACAGATTGCAGAGCGCTTTCTCGACCGCGTCGGGCTTGGAGCTCCCAGTAGAAAGCGCTTGTTGGTGGAGACCGAGAAGCAAAAGCTGCTCCAGATACCGCAGCATCTGCGAGTAAAACGGCCGCCGCGTGAGCACGCACAGCGACTTGGCGTGGGTCTTTGTGTTGCTGGCCGTCTCAAAGAAGCTCAGCGACGCGCCGTAGAGGTGGTCGCCCTGCGCGTCAGTCAGTGTGAACAGGTTGTGGGCTGGAGGCGGCGGCAGCGAGCGGCCATCCCAACTCAGCACGTAGCCGTGGGGGAAGGTGAACTGCGCGTGGGTAAATGAGACCGTGAGCGATTCAAGCGTGAGGATCCACAGGCTACAGATGAAAATGAACTCACCATGGTCACATTCTCGCAGAACTCGGTTTCCTCCGGGTCATCGTCCAGCGGCGGATACACAAACGAAAGCTGCGCGGAGGATCCTGTGAACAACGGAGAAAGGCGGCCATAACACAGTCAGAGGCTGTAGTTCTATAGCAAGGGAAGGAATATGGGGGGAAGCATACCGTCGAGGCGCTTGGTGGCGACGATGAAGTAGTCCACGAGGTTCTCATCCTCGCAGGGCATCGGCGTCATATTGCGTTGGCTGTTCCTGTGAGAAAGTGTGATTTGCTGCTTAATGCCTGGTGAGGCGATTCGCCTCTCACTGGCAAAGCACGAAGCGTGCGGCGTTGAGTAAAGAGTGGGAACGTCCCACGCAGTAACCAGACTCGTCTTCTGACGGGCGTGGACGAGATCCGATTGAATGGCGCTGTTGCTCTCGAAACGACGCGGCTCGTCGGAATCTTTCGCGTCTCTTGTGGTCTTCTACAGTATCTGAGACTACCTACTACTGTAGTACAATAACTGCGTCAGAGAATCGGGGCTCGTGCTGGACTTTCCCAGAGAAAGGCAGCAAGCACAACGAGGAAAATTTTGGAGAAGCCGTGGTGATTCATTGCCATAGAGTGCGGTAGTTGCGGTTCCATCTTGCGTCGAGAGACGTTGTGAATGGCCGAGAAAGCTCCTGAGCTGCCCACTAACGAGAGCAACTACTAGGAGAAGATCCTCGACGCTCACAACGAAGCCACTGTGTTCTAGTGGCCTCGACGGAGGAGAGAAGCTCAATCTTGAAGACCCCACAATGAGTCGGCTTGAGTGAGGGTGGAGACGTGGTGCTGGCTACCAGATATCACGGACGTATCGCTGGCGAGCCGCGAGCGCCGCAAGCTTTTCGTCGGCCTCTTCCTTGCTCAGCTTGCCGTGCTCCTCGAGCACTTCACGCAGGGCGTCGTGGACGTCCTTGGCCATTTGCGTGCCGTCGCCACACACGTACACGTATCCGCCTGACTGCAGCACCAGCTCGGCCAGTAACGCGCCTTGCTTGCGGATCTCGTGCTGCACGTAGTACTTCTCTTCCTGTTCGCGGGAAAACGCCGTGAAGAGCTGGCGGAGCGTGCCGTTGTTCACGAACTCCTTCATGTTGTCTTCGAAGATCCAGTCATCAGCCTTGCGACGACAGCCAAAGAATAGGTAGTTGCCCTTGGACTCGACGGCCTGCGCGGGTGAGGTCGTGAACTCTTCGTCCTCTTCCATGTCGAGATCCAGACCACCACGCCAGCTACCAGAGCACACCTGGGACGCGACCTCCACGCGGTTCTTGACTTCGTAGTGGCGGTGCTGCAAGAAGCCCATGAACGGCGAGACACCAGTGCCCGGGCCAATGAGGATCAATGGCCATTCGTGGGAAGCTGGGAGCAGGAAATCGCGCGTCGGGCGCAGGAAAAGAGGGATCTTGATATCAACGGACGCGCTTCCGTTGAGCAAAGGCTGTGCGATCTCCTGGAGCCAGTTCGTGCACAAACCGCGGCGGCGAATCGAGTTCTGCGGACCCACGAGATCATCAACGATGGTGAAGGCGATGCCGATCGTGTGGGCATCCGCTAGTGGTGACGTGGCGATAGAATAGAAGCGCGCCATGAGCTGCGGCAGCAAGCTCAGCAGAACGTCGAGCGGGGGATTACACGACGGGAACACGTGCAGCAGATCCACAAAGTTGAGCTGCTGGTCCGTGACGAATTGCTGTCGTTTCACCAAGAGTTATACAACGTCAGTTAGTGATCGTTCGAAGCCAACACCATCCAGGTGTTCGCGGCCTTACCTTGTACTTGTCAGCGCCGGACTTACTGCTCAGCACGAGCATGCGGTTCTTCTCTTCTTCGTCAGTGCAGTGCACAGCCAGCGCTCGGAGCGCAGCCTTCTTGGGCGAGCCCAGCAGATCCACGTAGTGCAAGAACACATCACGCACTGAGCATGGCGAAGGGAATCGATCCACAGTCGATGACTTGGCGGCAGCACGGCGAGCCGCTGCACCAGTTGGTGCCGCTGGCTCCACACAGAACAGCGCCGAGCCGTCCAGCTCGAGGGTCTTGAGCAAGGCGTCAACATCTTCAGCACGGTTCGGGCACTTGATGCCAATGGAGTCACCAGGCGTGTACTTGATCTGCGAGCTTTCGATGCTGAGCTCCACGTACAGCACCTTGCGGTCCGAGTGGCTCTTGGTCAGGTACTTGGCGGACTTGAGCGTCGCATTGAACGGATGCGACGCGCTGTAGTCTTCGCCCTCTGGCTTGGGCTTGACGACTGGAGCCGCAGCGTCCGCAGCGTCCACAAAGCGAGTGGAGTACAGCGACGACTGCAGGCGCGGCACGTCGTCTGGCGTGTCGGTAGGACCACTGAACGGACCGAACAGCGCGTCGTACGTGGCGAGACCAGGCTGCAAATACGCTGGTGCTGGCGTCTCCTCTACAACAGCATCCGCCTTCACACCAGAGGTTTCATCTTCTGAGCTTGACGCCGTCTCGTTGCCATCGTCCGACACGCCGGTCGACTTGGCAAACGCGCCCCAGAGCCCGTCGAGCCACGGCTCCACTTGGTCCTCCAGACCCATCGCTTCGTCCGCCGCACACATGTCGTAGAAGCGGCTCGCGCTCAGCTCGGTCATGCGCTTGTCGAGGCTCTTGCCCATGTAGCTGTTTCCAAAAACTCACTGTTAGAACCCATTTGAAGATCCTGTAGCTATTGTAATGGAGCAGACGCACCAGAACTTGTCGTAGTTGGTATCGCCGAGGCCCAGCACTGTGAACGCGACGCTAGCGAGCATGTCCTTGGGCTGCGTGCGGCGCTTGATGAAGCGCCAGAACTTGGCCGCGTTGTCCGGCGGCTCGCCGTTGCCCGTGGTCGAGCACACCACCACGATGTGCTGCGGCGTCGCGGTGGGCTGGATCAACTCCGACTAATGAGAAAGTACACATTACATGAATCTATCAGCTACAGCGTTCGTCTACCACATCATACAGCGATCGCGCGTACGTTCTGCAGGTCATTCAGCGGTCCAAACACGGCGTCGATCTCTTTCTCGAGGGCTTCGTCGTAAATGCGCTGCTCATTGCGTCACGAATACGCCACATCAGAATACCACACGAATATAGGACGATAGCGCAGTAGCTCACCTTCGCGATGGACTCGGCGCAGCCAGTCTGCGAGCCGTAGAACACTCCCAATGCAGGCGCCATGGTGTCGGGTCGAGGCGTCTCGTACTTCAGCTTCCGTTCGAGATGTGACTGCGTTGCTGTTGGACCGAACAGCGTCACAGCAGCCACTGGCGTTAAACGGGTGTATTCAGTATCAGAGGTTTGTGTTTCTAACGGATAGGATGTTTGACCAATCAGCTAGGAGGAATTGTTATGCGACGTGATATAAAACTGATATGCTGCACTTTCTCGCTGGTGAATGAGCTTCTGCAGCTACGCCAGCGTGAGCGTGATGTTTTCCGGTGCACGGACGGCGTTGCGTGCGAGCACGGTCTTCCACGGCGCCGTGGCGCTGTGCAGTTGCGAGTTCCACTTCTTCAGCATGTCCTGGGCGCTACTGGGGGCGCGGAGGTTTCCGCGCTTCGCAGAATGGAAGGCGCCTGGCCAAACGGCTTGGGCCTCCAGTGCCGACGCGAAGAGCTGCAATAGCGAAGGTCCATGAGTTCCATTCCCACACGATAGATACAAGTACGTGCACAGGCGTCAGCTCAATACGTACCTCATCGTTGTTGAGCAGTGACGCGAGGAAGATCGCATCCGTGGAACGGCCGGATGAAGCCGACAACCGGCAAACTGCCTCCACGGCTTCCTTGCGACCACCGCGGTGCAAGCACGTGCAGGCTCGTTGGAGAAGTGAGATTCCCTGCGCAAGAAAGCATTTAGTATTGGGGTCAACAAACTAACATGATCGACAGTGCGGTACGAACCGCCGTGTCGAGAGATTCGGGGAGACGCTCGAGGTTGGCGGGAGCCTGCAGGATGCGCTGGAGATCGTCCAGTAGATTGTGTTTGATTGCCATGTTGATCATGCATGGGAGCGAGAGCTTCGCTAGTCGCATTGCTTGTGTGATGAACGCAAACGCTTCAAACACGGACGCGAGCCAATCCGTCAGCTCGCCTGGAATCGTGTTCGCGACTTGAACTGCGAGGTCAGCTTGGCCGATGGAGACCAGGATGCAGCACTGCAATACGCGGTTGGATAATTCGAGTGTGTGCAGCGATTGAACAGGCGCAGCAAGCACGAGCTGCTGGTTGCAGATGTCGAGTAACGTCGTTGCGTCCGAGATGAACTTGTTGGCGACTGGGAACTGAAGGAATGGATCTGCAGCTGCAGCCATCGAGGCGTTCGCAGCTTCCAAGAATCCGAGGCGTGAGCCAATGTCAAATGTGAACACTCGTGTCTTGGAGATGACGCAGCACTTGATTTCATCGTCGGTGGCGAAGAAGAGCGTGTGGTGCATCCACTTGAGCGATTGCACTGTGTGGGGCGTTGGGATCTCGTGCAGACACACCACTTCAGCCACTGGGCTGATCGTCACACGGTAGATTTTCACAGTTTTCGGATACACGAGCGCACAGAAGCGGTGGGTGGCTCGCTCCCACTCAAGCTTCAGCGGGGCATCGATCGGTGTGGAGCCAATACGCTTCAAGCTGCCTCCACTTGGACTGCAGTCCCAGTCAAAGAACTCGAGCATCGTTCTCTTGAGATCACCCGAGTCGTTGTCAGCAAGAGACAGCGAGGCACTGCTTCCCCTTCCGGTCGGTGAAAACATCGACGAGTCGGTAGGTTTGTTCCGCGTTGATGGGCTGTCGTGCAGCTCACTGGCTCCGACAAACGACGCGGAAGGGCCTCCCACGCTTCCGCCTTCCGAATCGGCTTCAAACTTGACCACACCCAGAACTGGGCCGGAGAAGATGTGGAGCATGCGATCATCGCCGCAGCTACAGCTCTCCGCTGCGCTCTGGACGTGGCCTTCAGCGGAGATATCGTACATGGCAAGAGTCATTGCTCGAGCTGCGGAGCTCTTCAGTCGAGCTTCCGCTGCCGCGGACGCATCGTCACCCATTCCTTTGCTCGAGCCGCCGAACATGAAGCCTCGACGTTTAGGTGCGTTGACGTTGGACGCAGCACGAGTCAGTCGACGTGCATTTGAATCCTGCGGCTATTAGTTGAACACAGTCAGATCCGAGCACGTTTAGTTTATACCGGTACTAATAGTGAATTTCAGCAGACGTACCACAAGCACAGCAAACCGTGGTTTCGTGGCGTGCCACGCGAGCGCGATGCCGTTGCCGGAAAACACCGCGTGCATGTTGATGGACTTCTGGTTACGCAGCTCAGAATCCATTTGGATCACCTGCGGTTGGTACAGACGACAGCAGGGTGAGTATCAGCCAGCCAAGACGGTATACATCCCCCAAGACAAACCTCGACGTGAGTGCTTGCCGGCAGTATCGCAGACACGAAGGACGCGTCTGAAGGACACGCAAGCAGTGATGGCGTCTTGAGCCGCTCGTTGGGGGCGTCAGCAGCAGCTTGGAGCTTGTAATCTTCCTGCTTTGACGACGTTTCTTCGCCGTAAAATCGGAGCGTGATCCGGCACGGACCCGGATATAAAACCAATGGCGACTTGCCTGTACCTCGTGAGATCATGATGGGTCTGGCACTTGCAAGGCACGTCGCACGCAGAATGAACAGCCCAAAGCTCGTCACACAGCAAAGCTCTTGGGGATCACGCGGGTTGGCACAGAGCGACAGCATTTTGAACTTCTTCAAAGCCGCTTGGCCGATGGGAAGGCGTAAATCTTTGGAGTCGATAGACGACCCGACCGCGAACTCCAAGTAGTTTGCTGGAACATTGTCTCGACCCATCGCTCGGCCTTTGTTTACGAGTTCGGAAATCGTGACCGACGAGCCTGATGCTGCCAGGGAAATGACTACGAACGCGCCCTTACGAGGCCCCGCTAGCACCGACGCTCCGGGCAGCTTTGTCGTTGGTAGAATGCTCATGAGCGTCATCTGCTTGCTCTGTTTCGTGAGCGGTGTGAGGTCGAAGAAGTAGACCGTGCCGTCTTTCGATGCACCAGATACGATCTCCTGGTGTTCATGCCACCGTAGTTCACTCAGCCCGTTTCCCGTATCGAACGCCCTGTAGAAGTCGCGGAGCTCAATCACACCGGGCACTTTCACGCACTCGCCACTTTGCGAGACCTTCCATGTGACGACACGGCCGTCAACAGTCACGGTCGTGAGGAAATGGACGACGTCCAAGGGGCCTGCGGCTGCGGCTGAGCCACGCAGAGGCAAGAGCAGGAGCTGCTGGACTTCTTTCGTGGAACCCGTGTCGATTGTATCCACCACACGCCAGAGTCGAGGGCTCCACAGTCGGATCTTGCCATCCTGGCAGCCAATTGCGAGTAAACCGGACGGGAGGATCGCGATACTACACGGAGCTTGACGCTGCAGCTCATCCGCAGACACTGAGCGGATCTTTCAATGTACATACACACAATGAGTCGATAGTTGATGTGATCGATTGCAGAGAACGCAAGACGTATCATACCGCAGTCGGTTGGTTCAGGTCGCAGAGCACGACGTGGGTCGCGGTGAGGATCACGATCCATTCTTCAAAGAACATGCGTGACTCAGCGCTCCGCGTTATCCAGCAAATGCTCTCGTGGTCGTAGAACAACATGAAGAACGACGAGGCCTTGCTGCGAAGCGCCTTCACGTAGGACGTCGTAGGCGACGCCGTCTTTTGCAGCAGCGACTTCGCCGTCGGTGTTCCGGAGCCGCCGAACTCATCATCACCTCCATCGCCATCTACGGCGTCCGACGTAATGCCCAACGAGAACTCGGCTACTGTCTCGCGAGTCTCGTAGTTCCAGATGACGCCAGCGCCTTTAGGATCGATCGCAGCGAGCCACGGACGCACGCTGTGGAACGCCACGTCCGTCAAGCGACTGGGTTTCTTCTCGCTGATCGGATCCGCCGTGAGATACGCAGCGATCTCCACGCCGCTGAGACTCCGCTGCAGCTCATAGATCGAATCCACGGGGATATTCACGTGCGACTTCGTCATGATGGTGTATTCGTGGGATCAGGGAACGATCTTCTGGGCAAACAGCGACCTTTCAAGATCCATAGCGAGTATCCTGTAAAATTGCATTTGTAACATGATACAAATTGTATTGGGATATGATGTCCGAGGTTATGCTCTTTGAAGAGGTTTTGACTAATGTATGCGTTTTGACAGGGTTTTACCACGTGAGACCCTCGAACAGTTTCTCCATCTCAGCAAGGCGGTCGCTCGGAATACCAACTGCGACGCCACTGGCAGGACGAGCTCCGACGCGCAGCACAACAGAATCCATTCGCGCATGGTGTTCACGTTCTTTGGTCTGACGTCAACGCGCGCTGCGCAGAAAGCCATCAGCAGCATGAACAATGCAGCGCCGCACACGGTACGACGCGGCGAACTGTACTTTCCCGAGCAGCTACAGAGTGCTGACGGTTGAGCTATGGCGATTTAGGTGCCGTCTCCGTCCTCTTCAGCAGCGACGACTGCATCGCCGTCCGCGATCGTGGAGGGCGCAGGCACGCCACGATCAGCGCGTGAGGAAAGCGATGCCAAGGACAAACGACTGGCGAAGGACATCGCGCAGCTCATGCAGAAAGACAGTACGTTGTGCGTGTGGGCTATTCATACTTGCCATGATGACGGATTGCTCACGCGAATATGTATTGGTGCAGGCAACTACTCGCCCAAGGATGTTGCGGATTTTCTCCACCAGTTGCCACATCTTGACCCCAAAATGGTGGGGCGTGTGCTCGGCGAACCCGACGCACTGGCGCTGAATGTGCTGCAGGAGTATGCCAATGGTATGGACGCCCCCTGTTGTATTTTGTCCGTGGATTGAGGAGCCTCATTGTGGTCTGCTTGTAGGCTTTGTGTTCAACGACTTTCCATTCGACGTATCCCTGCGAGTCTACCTGGGCCGCTTCGCATTACCCGGGGAAGCCCAGAAGATCGATCGCATCCTGCAGGCTTTTGCCAAGGCCTATTACACAGCGAATCCTCGCGACAAGATCTGTACATCAGAAGACGCTGTGTACACCCTCGCGTTCTCCATAGTGTTGCTTAACACTGACGCCCACAATCCCCATCTTGCGAAGAAGTACAAGATGACCAAGGACGATTTCCTGCGCAACCACCAGCGGCTCATCGTCGACGGCAAGAACATGCCGCAAGAGTACTTGTCGCGATATTTCGACTCGTTTTCCAGCTACCCGATCCAACTGATCCCTCGGAAACCCACCAGCTTACTGCGCGATGAGCTGGAGCTCGTGTTCGGCGAGGGCTCGCTCGGTCTGGAGATCGAGACGTCCATCGACGGCCGCACTTGCGTCGTCAAGCGGTACGCGGCGCCGCATCGTCATATTTATTGCAACCTGGATGCCAGTGCTGCATCGGAACAGCACCACCAACCACTGCCCGACCTCAGCGGCTACGTAGTCGTGGCCGTCGCGGACGACTGCACGCGCGCCATCGGCTACGCGCTCACGCGGTACCTGCTCAAGACGGCGGCGCGGCCTGTGACGGTGCGCTTCTGCGAGCCGAGCATCTACTTTGCGTCGCTGGCAACATAGACCTTAAGATAAGCCACGCCCCATGCAGTAAGTGCCGTACAGTAGATACCCGTCCATTGCGATCGCTTCTCTTGCTTCCCTCTCTTGCTGCATACTAACAGTGCATCACGCATTTCGTAGCTGAGTCGCGACGTCATGTTCGGATCTGATCTGATGGACTGATGGACCATCACTCCGCTGGCCGTGGCTTCTTGAACCGTCACACTTTCTGTTGGAGAAGAAAAAGTTGCCGTGGCTGTTTACTTTGGGTACCCTAGCTTCATTCATTTGGGTTCTTGCGCTCTTCGTTTGCCTCGAAGTGGTTCAACATTCTATTCTTGGGCAGGATGCAACAAGCTAATCTGGGCACGGCGTGGAACGTTCCCCCTCCCTGACTGACTGTTTGATGGAAGGCTCGTCTGTGCCCTCCTTCTCTTGGCTGCCTGTGTGGGAGGATCCACGTGTGGGAAAGAACGGCAGCACACTGCGTACTGTAGCGTCGGCAGTCGCGGACTGGAAGCAGCAGTGCAGTGCAGTGGAAGGCACGCGGCAGGCGGGCTCGTGGACGGCAGAGACCAACGACAGAAAGAAACCCAGGGAAACGGACCAGCGGCAGCGAAGTGGAAGCGGAGTGAGCAAGCCGCTTGGTTGTCGCGACGAGCGAAACTAAACGCGCGCGGCACGCATTTAGAATCGGCGCACGCGACCCGCCGTTTCCTGCTCTCGGTTTTCTCGCTCGTTTTAGCTTTTGAGGGGGTTCTCTTTTCGCCGAGTTCTCTCTCTCTCTCTCTCTCGGGTCTCTCGGGTCGGTCGGATCGAAGCTGTTTCCAGGAGAGGCCGCAGTTGAGGTCGCGATCCGTCCGCTCGTCGTCGCTGTGCGCTGTAGCTTCCCGGATCTCGGACCACATTTTCTGATTGATCGCCACCGTACCATCAGACAACCACGCATTGATTGATCATGGGGGCGGCCTTGGGATGTTGCGGCGGACCCAATGCAGGTGAGGAGATCCTTCCGAGTTGATGGATGTTGGATGTGCGGACTGATTGATGGTCTTGAATGGGGCACTGTAGATTGTGACGCGGCGTTCGTGAAGACGGCGCGTTACCATCCGATCCTCGGAAGATGCGATGCCGTGGAGAAGTCGCTGCTGCGGAAGCTGCAGCGCAGCCTGAGCACGTCCTGGTCAGCGCGCGCGCTGGTGCTTGAGCCACTACGCAGCCCCCACGGCATGAGCCACACGGGGAGCCGTTACGGACTGGACGAACACTACGAGAGTGAGAGTGACACGGAACCTAGCGGGTATGTTTCTCATCTACATGCTGTGCATTGATGGAGACCGGTTGATTGATGTATGTGGGGGCCTAATTGATGCAGAGGAGATTCAAACGCGAGCGCGACCAGTGGTAGTCGCCTGCTCTGCGACTTCTACAACCTCGTGCTGGAGTGCGACCACAGCAAGTTCTTCCTGGACGCCAATGGCCGCCGTGTCAAGGGGTGCGTTGGTTTCTCCTGGCTCCCTTGTGATTGGTGGTGCTGACAGTAGTGTTATCAGGGCGTACTTGAACCAGATCGAGATCCTGGAGGACTATTTCGACACGACGCGCCGCGTAACTGTGAACGCTCGCCGCCGCCGCCGCTCGTCCGTGGAGGTGTCGCCGTACCAGCCACCGCACAAGCTCAAGCACCTGGGCTCGCACGCATACGACCGGTCGTCCAACATCTCGCTCATGTCGAACGACACGTCGCAGACGCTGGCCAGCGACTCGGACTACTGGGCGACCTTTATGGACACGTCGGACAACACGAGCATGGTCGGTGAGTACGCGAGCTCGCTCGAGCTCACATTCCCGCCCAAGTACCCGGGTCAGCCACTGCGCACTCGACGTGACTCAGCGGAACGCCGCCGGTCCTGGGTGCTCCACGACCTGCCGGTCTACAGCAACTTCGTGGGTGACGTGCCCCTATCACCGCTGTTTCTCTTCTCGCCAGTGAACATCAACAAGACGGAAGAGAAGCCACGCTCGCGGTCTTCATCCCGCAGTGGTGCAGCGAGCATGCGCAGTGGAGCTGCGAGTCCGCACGAAAAACAGAACTTCGCGATGCCGAATGAAGGCATTCGCCATAATTTATGGAGCTCGGACTCCGCCCTCGTGCAACCCAAAGTGTCGTCCACAGTTGATCTGCCGGCCGTGTTCTCCAGTGCGGCGGTCGCCGAGCGTCGTCGTGCCAGTCTCACTATGAGCAGCAGTGGTGCCATCAATGGTGGCAGCCACACCGCCAGTCGCCGCGTCTCGATCCACACGATCGCACCCGTCGCGGCCGTCTAGGTCTCCACGCTCGAGACCCGATGTGTGTGTGTGTGTCTATCTATCTTCCCATACCTATTCGGCTACGTTTCCCAGTGAAGACTGCAAACCCAGAAATTGACTTCAGCTCGTTTTTGCCGACGAAAACGAGATACCAGAAACAAGGCAACGACAGCAACGTGCCCAGCAACTTACTGCGTGTTTTTGCATGCCGAGACGACGCATCGGTGAGCCACACGATCTCTTTTTTCTCCAAGTCCACGATTTTAGAGATACTTCACCACCTCAAGACGACTCAAAACTGAATGAATTACCGCCACCCACACGCTCCGAAGACGCCAATGAAGACGAACGACCCTACGAAAAGAATGAGAGAATGTGTGGAGCGATGCGAGTCAAATACAAAGCACCGAGACCAAACCAATCCGATCGTATGTGGTGACTTTTGCGACCTATTCCTTATTTGCACTT
>JAADXI010000580.1:0-18404 GCA_023337615.1 Pythium brachiatum | reverse complement strand
GAGCTGGCGTTGGTGATCCCGTCGTTGGCGTGCCAGTCGATGGCGAACCGGTCGTTGGCAGTGGCGAAGGCGTGGTTGGCGCTGGCGTCGGCTTGCCCGGCTTACCTGGCTTGCCTGGGCTCACAGTCGTTGGCGCTGGCGTCTCAGGCGTGTTACCACCCGAGCTTGGCGAACCGGTCGTAGGAGCTGGCGTTGGCGAACCAGTGGAAGGCGAGCCAGTGGTAGGAGCTGGCGTTGGCACACCAGTCGTAGGCGTCGGCATTGGAGGCTGAGTCACAGGTGGTGGCGTAGGCGGGTTCACCGTTGGCACGCCAGTAGTTGGGCACGGCGTAGGACTTGGCTTCTGCGTTGTTGGCGCTGGCGTCTCTGGCGTGTTACCACCCGAGCTTGGCGAGCCCGTCGTTGGCGATGGGGCATCCGTCGTAGGCACTGGCGACTGCGTCGTTGGCACCGGGGAGTCGGTAGTAGGCGCTGGCGAGTCGGTAGTAGGCACTGGTGAGTCGGTAGTAGGCACTGGCGACTGCGTCGTTGGCACTGGCGAGTCGGTAGTAGGCACTGGCGTCTGCGTCGTTGGCGCTGGGGAGTCCGTGGTTGGCACCGGCGAGCCCGTCGTCGGGACAGGGGACTGCGTCGTTGGCACCGGGTTCACTGGGCCCTGGTTCGGGTTGTTCCAACTGTCGTCGTCACTTGGGTCGCTTGGGCTGCCGTTGCCGCCTGGCACGCCGCCATCCTGCTGCTCCCACGGGTTGTGCGGACGCTTGTTGTGGGGGTTGCGCCCGTGGTGGCGGCCTCCTTCGTGGTTTTTGCCGCCGAACGTGCGGACTTCCGTCGACGACTCACTGGTGGACTGGTCAAAGTCGTAGCCATGGGCCTGGACACCGGCGGCCGCGACGACTGCGATCCACAACCACACAAAGCGCATTGTTGACTTGGCTCTTGGGAACTGGGGGAGATTGCTTGCTTGAGCTCCTGGTGGAAGATCCGAGAATGAGGATGGCGATCACCGGCGTGCCGCGCCGCTCTCCCCGCGCTCCGCTCTGCTCGTCGCGCCTCACGCAGGAGGTGCGCGCGTGCATGAAGAGAGCGAGCGCGTGAGCATCCACCCTCTCCCCACGTGACGTTTACATAGGTGCACGCACGCACGGTAGACAGTGTTTGGGTGGATTACCATGTAAGGGCGAGCCATGCGGATCCGCTAGTCATCAAGTGGTCCGACTCGATCGCCGTCTCACGTCACAGAAACCAAAGCGTTGGATTTTTGTTGGCGTTGTTGGTGCTGGCGATGGTGTGTTGGATGCAGCGCCAGCAATGTTGGTGCTGAATCCGACGAACTAACGAGCCAAACGGTGGAAGTTCCGCCCAACCGCTTCAAATAGTCAGAACAACAAAGCCAAAGCACGGTTATACCATCCACAGCGTGGGTGGTCGCGGCTGCAGCTGGCGCGCCTGTCGAGTTGGCCCCAACTGTTCCCCGACAGTCTGCTACGGGCGTGTCTGTAGAGGCGCGCGGGTCCAACTTACGTGCCTGTACTTCGACTCGAAGTCCAGTATGGGCGTTATCCATGAGTCTAAACCCGATCCGGGAAAAGCGCGACTGAAGCACAGACACAGTCTGTAAAATGTGGACGATAGTCTCTGTGATAGACGTGGTGACGCGTTGTATCGATAGTTGAAGTGGGGCAGTCAGCGCTCCACCTGATCCGCTCGTCAGGCGCCAGCTGGCCGCTGGACGTCCGTCAATCCGGACAATCCGGATGGCGTTGATCATCCGGAAGGGTGTGGTATACTTGACGTATATCACAGGTGGGTGGGTCAACAACCAAAAACGGGCCGACCTATTATAGGGAACGGCAACTTCAACATGTTTGCGGAGGCAGAATTCGTTGCTGGCTGCGTCGAGTCTACGCGAACGTGGAGGACCAAACGAGTGCGCTAGCTGCTCCCGGCATCCTCTGCCACACAGAGACACTCGTCACCCAAAGTACGGGGGCATACGCGTTCGCGTTCACGTACTATGCGTGTCCGATTCCCGACAGCCCAATTGCGAACGGTTTATGACCCCGACCTTTCGTAGCGCTCGGTGTTTTGTGGACCTGCGACGAATGGCGACTCACCGCTAGATCTGTGCCACACAACCTGGGTATACCTAGTCTGATCATGGTCAAGTCGAGGTTGTGAATCACAAGAGCTATTATACTGCGCAGACGACTGAGGTGCAATTACGGTGCGCTTATTTATTATGATCTCGAGTCGAGATGCCTTGAGTCGAGATTCTCGACTCAAGGCCATCCAGTGAGGCGGACCGCCGCGGAAGACCACAATGCTGCGCACGGTGCATAGCGATTCTTCATGAAGATCGTGCAGCGCCGCCGTTGTTGTTAGTCGACCATGGCATTCTCATCTCCCAAGCGTTGGACTCTGCCGCGAGCGGTGGGTTCAGAGTCAAACACTCCATTCCACGTCAACAAGAGTATGTGTCATATCGAGTAAAACATATGCAATCCAATGTGCGCGATTATCGTATTTGAGGAGTTCGGTAGTCCGAAAAAGAGTGTCAATTACGGTACTGGATGACCACCATAATCCGTAAAATCAATTTATAAAGGTTTTATCGCAGTGGTGGCCTCTGTACCCTTCGAGTCAGCAGCAGATTCGAGTCATGACTTGGTTTTTGTAAGGAGCCCCCTCCCGCGGTTAGGGAAGTGTCATCTTTTGTGGATCCCGCTGCTGAACCCATCACGTTTTTCCACGTTTCTCGAAAGGGACAGAACGCGAGTGAAGAAACGAAGAGTTTTGTTGGATGTTGGGCATCGGCAACCAAGAAATTCCAAAAAAACCCAACCCAACTCAATCAACACCTTCACCCAACATTATCCAATTCGTCTGCTCGGAGTTTCCTCACTCAACTCCGGAACGACGCACACGGTGAATATGACAGCGAAGCGGTGTCTAACGCTGCTGGCGCTGCTGGTCGCCACGCTACTGGTCGCGACAAGCGCGCAGACCGCCGCCACCAACGGCACGTCCGCCGCCAACTCCACGGTCTCGACGGCGTCGCAATGCGAGATCTGTCGCGACAGTAACGGCGCCAACTGCGGCCGCGCGTTCCAGAATACACCGGGCGTGTTCTGCGGCGCGTGGATCGGTGCCGGCCAGACCAAGGCGTGCTGCTGCCCCACGGGCATGTGTGACAATAGGCGCTCCAACTACGAGTGCACGTGCACCAAACCGAAGAGCACCACGACGAAGAAGATCGAGACGTGGCACTTCATCCTCGGCGCCGGCGTGCTCCTCGTTGGCCTGGTGATCGGCGGCGGCTGCTACTACATGGCCAAGAAGCGTCGCGAGAAGCAGTACGCGCACACGGGCGCGACGTTCGTCCAGCAGCCATACGCGCAGGAAGCGTACCCTGCCGGAGGCTACGCGCCAGGCTACGCACCAGGCCACGGACAGCCAGGTTACGGCCAGCCAGGATACGGCCAGCCAATGTACGGCGCGCAGCCAGGTTACGGCCAGCCAGGATACGGCCACGGCGGCGGCTACGGTCACGGCGGCGGTTATAATGACGGCCGTCGCGGGTACGGCGGCGGCGCGGTCGCTGCGGGTGTGGGCGGTGGTCTGCTGGGCGGTCTGATCATTGGTGATATGATCTCAGACGCTGGTGGTGGCGGCTACGGCGGCGGCGGAGACTTCGGCGGCGGCGGCGGCGGCGGAGACTTCGCGGGCGACTTCTAAGTATGCGATCAACCCCCAAGGCATCTGCGGTATTGCTGGCTTGTAAAAATACCTACGTAATGCAGATGCAGTGAGCAATTCCCATTCTCCATTCTCCATTCTCCATCGTTCTCCATCTTCGTTTCGCTCGAAAATCTTTTTGTTCTCCATTTTGTCGTTCGAAGATCTTTTCTTTGTTCGGAGGGGGCACAACGAAGAGGTCCCGCGAGAGACTGACAAAACCTTTGATACTTGATACGAACTGGATTCTCGAACAGCTGGATGGCGAGCACCGGATGTTCTGTTTTGTCATCGTACCTCTATCAATGAATACCGAGCGGAGCACGCGTCGGTCTCACTTGCGATCCAAACGGCCGTGAACTGGCCATTCTCGGACGCGCATCATGGCGAAGACACGGCGATCCACGGCGGCCACAGCGCCAACAACAGTGCGCCGTGCATCCACACAGACGCACCGCGACGCGGCGGATGCGGACTTGGCGGTTGCACGGCCCAATGTGCCCATGCAGACGAGAAAATCTGTCGCAATAGCAGCCAATTCCACCGGCGATTCCTCGTTCTGGACGACGCTGGTGTCGTCCTGGCTGCCGCTGTTGATCATCACGGGCTTCGCATACGCTGCAGTAGCGTATGGCTTCACGACGGCTCCCGAGTACGTGCGGTCGAAGCCGCTGATGGGCGTTTTCAAGCGCGCGTTTATTGCGCTCGTTGTGCTGGCGAGCCGCTCGCAACTCGCTGACTTGTACGTGCCTCCGACCAAGACCAAGACCGTCAAGCTGCTGTTCTATGGCCACGTGAAGGCGCTGCTTGTTGTGATCCTTGCCAACTGCGCCGGCACGACAGTGATCCAGCCCCTGTTCGGCCAGCCCCCTGCCTACGCGAAGACCGTCGAATTAGTGATCCCGACGTACGTGGCCGTGGAGGCTGCGATCGGTTTGTTCTCGATCCCCACAGACGTGATCCAGTTCACCATCGGCTTCCTCGTGAGCTGGCTCAAGGCCGCGACGATGTCGACGCTCGTGGCCAAGTGGCAGGAGGACAAACGCGCGCACCCCGTGGCGTTTGTGTTGATCTGCACGTGCAACCTGTACGCCAGCGGGCTCGTGCTGCGCTTCATCGCGCACTACCACAAGTCGCGTCGTGTCGTTACGCTGTCCTTCTCGTTGATCTGGTCGCTGGCAAAGACGTTCGGTGTCTCAGCACTCGTCGGGCTTCTCGCGTATGTTGCCAACCATTTCTCGACCACGGAAGAACGCCAGCTCGAGGCGACGGCGCTGTATTTTGCCGTGGCGTGGTACGCTCTGGACAAATACTGGAAGCCGTCGCTACGGTCAGCGCTTGTCTACCTGCTCATCGCCCCTGCCAAGCCAAAGAGTCTATGAGTGGACGAGCACCACTCCCCAAAAGCGAAGAATGGAGTCGTTGGCTCGACCGTTGGAAGTCGATGCTGCCGTTCTGATCCACGATGTGGCGCCACGCCAGACGAGAAGAAAGAGAAGATCCAGACACAAAAGCAAGGGATGGAGAAGGAGGAAAGATCCGCTTTTGGTCACGGAATTAAAAGAGCGCTTCGCCGGCAACCATAGAGATTAAACGACGCAAACGCACACTGATTTCACAGAACAACACACCAGTCCAGTTCGCCTGCAGTACTAGCACTCTGTTACTCAGTGTGGTGAGTGTACAACGCCTTCGTTCCAGCTGCGGACGAAAATAGCACATGTGCGTTGAATACGGCTCACAGAACTCCAGGCCAGCAAGAGTTGATCCCCATACTACCGTATTCAATGCGAGTGGGCGTTGCCCATGTGCGACACCCAGGCCGGAGACGATCCACTAGGCCACGTCACGCCCTCAAACTCCATCTCCATTGGAGCCCCAGCCAAGCTGGAGAGTCAACGAGATCCTCTGTCAGAGGAGCGAGCAGTTTGCCGACTCTCAATCCCCATCTACGCCCGCACGAGGAACGCCGATCCTATGATTGACTCGCATACCGTTGTACGTCCACGGCATCTCAGCTCTGGGCTTATCTGGTCCCATGGACGCTCCCACTTCTTCCGCGCGCGTCCAAGGGCCGGACAGGCGTTGCGACAAATGGCTGAGACAAATACTGTAAGTCCATTCAGGAGCGGCGACGCTCCTGACTCAGCTTGCACTCAATCTCCCCCACAATTCAAGCACCAGGCGGCCCCTGTACAGTGTACTACACTGTAGCCTGCTTGTAGCCTACGAAGTATGCACTGCACTGCGACACGCTGAGGTCGTGCGAGGCATGGGGGACAACAGCCCGGAAAGAATCTGCTGCCGTCGGGAAGGGCAACATCCAGGATCGCAGGTTGGATTAAAGGGAATCTGTATGGAGACGGTCGCCAAGCGGCGATGGGCGTATGGATTGCTGCAGGTGGAGGCCATTGAAGTGCTTCACAGCGGACAACAGAAGAGACTCTCTAGGCTGCAGTGCAGCCTCTTGGATCCAGGGCTGTAACGAGACTGCTGTGCTCTCGACACAGGGCCTCACTCCCTGTAGAGTCCAGCAGTTCGCAGTGCACTCAACAATCCAGCTTCTTTCTAGAGCCCAAGGTGCAGTGAATCCCCTGCGACTCACTTTGCAATTTGCCTCCCTTCCCAGCACCCCAGTCACCTCTTCATCTTCTCCCTCGCCATGGCTCCGCGACGCACGCTGCTGAGCCTGCTGGCGATCGTCCTCGTGGCGTTGCTCACCACCTCTGCTGTGGCAGACTCGACCACGACCACCACGACGACCACGGTCACCAACACCACGAGCCAGTCGTTCTGCGAGGCGTGTCGTGACTCGGGCAACTGTGCGCAGGCCTACAAGGGTAGCCCGGGCATCTTCTGCGGCTCGTGGCTGAGCCAGTCGAGCCAGCGTCTCGCGTGCTGCTGTCCGGCGACGGGCCAGTGTGCCAAGACCCAGTCCAACTACGAGTGCATGTGCTCCGGTGGATCGTCGTCCACAACAACGGCCAAGACGCCAGCTCCCACTACTACCAAGCCAGCGGCGGCCTCGTCCAAGAGCTCCACGGACTCGTCCAGCAGCTCCAAGAAGTGGATCGCCATCGTCGTCGTCGTGATTGTGGTGCTCATCATCGCGGCGGCGTTGTACTTCTACTGCAAGAACAAGAGCGACGACGACCACAGCGACCACGAGGACAACCACAAGACCTACGTCGTGGAGCAGCCCGTCGTGTACCACCAGCCTCCACAGCCCGTGTACGCCGCGCAGCCCGGCTACGAGGTGCACCACCACCACCAGGAGGAACGCCGTGGAGGCGGAGGCTACGGCGGCGGAGCTGTCGCTGCTGGAGCGGCCGCTGGTTTCATCGGCGGCATGGTCGTCGGTGATATGATCGCCGACGCTGGAGACAACGGAGGCGGCAACACGTACAACACGTACAACGACTACAGCGGTGGTGGCGGCGGGGGCGACGACGTGTTTGCTGGAGACTTTTGAAAATGACCATTTGCAGTTCTACATGTGCCTGCCTTCACAATGAAAACCAACGGTTTGTTTGTATCAAGTTGAGTCCTGGTACTTCGTCTACGAAGTCGTAGTATCATTCAACAACTGGTGTAGTCAGAGGGTTCCACCAGTCGTTAGATAGCCTACCAGCCTTGTAGCCGCACACCAAGAGACACTGGCGTGCGCACCACCTGCCCTAAGGAGGCCTTGATTTCTCGCTCTTCTGGCTTGGCGTTGGCGAGTCCGGCGTTCAGTGGAGCGACGCGTCTTCTACCAGTCGCCGCTGGCTTCTACTCCAGTCACCTGTGCTCTGCGCCGCTCACGTAGCCGCCCCACTCACCACAACTCCATGCTTTGTGGGAAGCGATCCCCACCACAAATGGTTAGGAAAACACCTGACCGACGGGATCCGCGTGGCATCCGATATCACAGGAGTGCTCTACCACTCCGTGCTTTCTCTCCCAGTGAGGCCTTAGCAGCCTAAGATCCCGAGGGCGTTCAGTTATCAATTTGCCACGGTCTCCTCATCAGAATCCTGCACCTAGAATGGCTTCGCGTCGCTCGCTGCTGAGCCTTCTGGCGCTTCTGGTTCTGGTGCTGTTGGCGTCCAGCGCTGCTGCCGACTCAACGACTACAACGACGACCACCACCGTCACTAACAGTACGAGCCAGTCGTTTTGCGAGGCGTGTCGAGACAAAGGCAACTGCGCACAGGCCTACAGAGGCAGCCCGGGCATCTTCTGCGGCTCGTGGCTGAGCAAGTCCAGCCAGCGAATGGCATGCTGCTGTCCAGCAAACGGCCAGTGCGCCAAGACCCAGTCCAACTACGAGTGCATGTGCTCGGGCGGCTCCTCCTCCACCAGCAAAGCCCCTTCCTCCACGACCTCCAAGCCTTCGTCGTCGTCGTCCTCTTCCTCCTCCTCGTCATCCGCGTCCTCGATCATGGACAAGATCAAGAAGTGGATCTTCATTTGCATCGGTCTCCTCATCATCGCGATGGTTGCTGGGGCGGCCGTGATGTGGTATCGCCGACGCCACAGCTACCGCCACCACAGCAGCTACGACGGCGCCTACATCGTCGAGCAACCAGCCGTGTACGCGCAGCCAGTGCCCGGGTACGCGCCGCAGTATGCGCCTCAGTATGCGCCGCAGTATGCGCCAGGGTACAAGCCACAGCACCACCACCACGGCTACCACCACGGAGACGGCGGTGGGAGTGGCGGCTACAGCGGTGCGACTGTTGCAGCGGGCGCGGCCGTCGGTCTCGTGGGCGGGTTGATTCTCGGTGATATGATCGCCGACGCCGGCGACAATGGCGGCAACACGTACAACGTGTACAACGGAGATGGAGGCGGCGGTGGCGGCGGAGGAGGGGGCGGCGACATGTTCGCTGGTGATTTCTGAGTGTGTAGAGAGACTGTAGCGTTCCTAGGTGTCAGTGTAGTGTACGGTATGTACCAGTAACGTTATGCGGGGCGTCAATGTGGGTCCAGTCGTTATCGCGTTTGTATTTTGGTTGCCAAGGTAGTTAGGTGTCCATGTATAACATTTAGTGTCAGCCAGCGTCCTTGCATTCGCTGCCGTCCTTGAAGAGACTTTGCTGGACAACGACAGCTTCCAGAGACTCTACGTTCTATCCGGAGGCTGCCTGCGCTGTCTGCTGGCAGCCTATATCTCTTGAGGTGATGGGTGTGCCTGTCAGTTGAGTCGATCCGACTTGAGTTGACCCACCACCACTGTGGCTGTGCTCAGGAATGAACCCAAAAACCAGAGTCTAGGAAACCACCCAACGAAGAAATCATGTTTGCAGGAGAACAGGAACAGGAATGCAGCCACGTGAACCCATCGCTGCCTGAACTCAGGAGAACGTGCGTCAACTCCACCTGAGAGGGGCCACAAAGCGTGCGACGAAGGAGCCAGAAGAGGTTTCTCTGTCTCTTGCAGGCTGTGCGTCACTGTTCGTGGGCCGGCGGCATCCAGATTCTGAAGGTTCTGGAGGTTGCTGTGCCGGTACCACAGTAGTCGCCCCAGGGCAAGTTGCACTGGGACTGCGACACGCTGAGGCGGTGCAGTGCGGCCAAGTAGCGCGACTATCCGAGAAAGTGCAACACGCTCCAAATATACGATATGAGAGGTTTGTGCAAGCTAAAAATAGATTGAAAGGTGGATGGACTGAACTATCATATCGGTTATCAGAGGCGGTTGAAGAGTTCGCTTGGAGCAATCCCATCTTGACGCAAGCCGCCCGGCTACGAGAACCGCACGAGCGCAGCCACACGATGCCAAGGGCCCAGTCTCCATTTCCCCCAAAGCATCTCAAGATCGTCCACTGCAAATGGCGTCGTCGCGCCGTCCTTCACGCTGTCTGCTTCTGGCTCTGCTGCTAGTTGCGCTGCTGGCCACCACAGCTTTGGGCGACTCCACCTCCACAACAACCACGACGACCACGGTCTCCAACACAACAAGCGAGTCGTTCTGTGAGCAGTGCCGCGACCATGGCCACTGCTCGCAGGCCTACAAAGGCAGCCCGGGCATCTACTGCGGCGCGTGGCTGAGCCAGTCGAGCCAGCGACTCGCGTGCTGCTGCCCAGCCACGGGCCAGTGCGCCAAGTCCCAGTCCAACTACCAGTGCATGTGCGGCGGCTCCTCCAGCGCAGCGTCCGCCACCACCAAGCCCTCCTCGTCTTCCTCTTCTTCGTCTTCTTCCTCTTCCTCTTCCACGAACCACAAGAAGTACATTTTCATCGCGTTCGCAGTGGTCGTCGTGGGGATCGTCGCCGTGGGGCTGTATTTCTACTGCCAGCGCCGCAACAACGAGCACGGCAGCGACCAGTACGAGACTGTGGTCGTCCAGCAGCCCACTGCGTACGCCCAGCCGCCACCGCAAGCGTACGCGCCTCAGTACGCTGCTCCGCCCAGCGGCTACGCTGTCAACCAGCACCAGTACGACGACAACCGCAGCGGCGGCTACAGCGGTGCTACCGTCGCCGCGGGAGCTGCTGCTGGCTTCCTAGGCGGGATGGTGGTTGGTGAAATGATCGCAGAAGCGGGAGACAACAATAACGGAGACGGCAACACCTACAACACGTACAACGACTATGGAGGAGATAGCGGCGGAGGAGCCGACGGCGGTATGTTTGCCGGCGACTTTTAGGAACGTTCTTCGTTACCTCAGTACATGTTGACGTCTCTTCCATCTGTGCTGGCAATCCGGTTAGGTAATGTACTGGATTGAGTGCGTAACTGTGGATAAATGTGTGCAGCACCCGGGCCACCCAGCCCATGGCTTGCGACATCTGCTGCTGGCTTTTCTCGCCATGTGATCCCGTCGTCCCGACAGCTCCAAATGATCAGCGGCGCACTCACGGTCTCACTTGTAGTCAGCCTCTCGCTGCAACGCATGGACGGGTCCGTGTCGCACGCCCGCACAGCTCCAGCCTCTGCCGCTGTGGCTTCTCTTCTCTCTCTCTCTCTCTGCCTCAGTCTGTAGCGGAAACCCGCACGGCTCCATTCACCGATTCCTCTTCCCTCCTACAGTGAAATTCCAGTAGAAAAATGAAGCTCACTGCGTTCCTCTTCGCCGCTGCGGCGCTCGCGCTGCCGTCCGCTGTGACGGCCACCTCTGGTAAGGGCAAGCCTGGCTACTGCGCGGACAGCACGGCGTGTGCCGCCACGTACACGTGCGTGAGCGTGCAGACCACTCGCTCGGCCGTGACCGACGTTAAGCAGTGTCTGCCCATGAACGCCGGCAACGCCGTGTGCACGGGCACGGCGCCGGGCCTGTGCCCGAGCTTCTCCACGACGTGGGGCACGGCGTTCCGCGAGATCTCGAGCGTGTGCGCGTACATCGCGCCGACCTCCAAATGCGCGTCGGCCAGTGCGACCAACTCGACCAAGGGCGCCGTGGAGTGTCTGACCGTGCCGTCGCCCAGTGACGAGACCAAGACTGTGGGCGTGATCTACGGCTGCGTGGACTTTGACGGCTCGCGTTTGCTCTTTGAGAAGAACTCGGACTCGGACAAGCTCGCGAGCCAGTTCAACTACAGCGCGATCATTGAGGACAAGTGCGTGAACCCCAAGAACCCGGCGGGCTCCAACTTTGTGTGCTCGAGCCAGGGCACGTGCGCGCCCAAGTCGGCGTCGTCCATGGAGTACGAGTGTGCGTGTAACGTGGGTTTCTCGGGCAAGTACTGCGAGAAGATCGAGAACAACAAGTGCTACAACGACGGCGTGTGCGGCGGCGGCAGCTGCGACCTCAAGACCAACGAGTGCACCAACTGCACGGTGGGCACGATGGGCGACAAGTGCGCGCAGTGCGACCCGACGTACGACGCCACCAAGGTCTGCGGCGGCCACGGCACGTGTGCGTCGGCCGGTGGCTCCAGCTCCAGCAGCTCGGGCTCCGCTGCTACGACCAAGACGCCAGCCACCACCACGGTCAAGCCGTCGGCCACGCCGGCATCGGACTCGAGCTACTCGGGCAACGCCGCGGTGTCGCTGCCAGAAGAGGGCAGTGGCTCGAGCGCCGCCAGCACGGCCGTGCGCTTCCTGGCTGCCACGACCTCCACGTACCAGTGCACATGCTCGGAGAGCTACTCGGGCACGCAGTGCGACGTCAAGCTCAAGAGCAACTCGAGCAGCTCGACGTCCACCACCACTGCGCCATCGACCAGCTCGCCTGCCGCCTCGGTCGCTGCCTCGCTCGCCGGTGTGATCGTCGCTGCGGTGTTGGCTACGTCCACCATGTAAAGTGCTGGAGAGTGGGGGATACTAGAACGTCATGGCTCCTCCTTGCATCGGATTGTTGCCAATTCATTTTTGATTCACCTCAGTTCTCTTCTTCCATCACCTCTAATCCTGTGGTGTGTCAGCTAGGCGGTACGCGTGCTGCTCATCGAGTGCACGCTGCCGTCTCACTCGTGAAGGCGATCGCTCGTTGGCTCTTGGTTTGTGAGTCCGTGTGATGTACAAGTACAGCACCAGCATCGCGCAGAAGCCCACGCCGCCCACAACTACCCACGCAATCTTGTTGGGCGTCGCGAAGTTCTTCAACTTGGAATTGCTAGAGTCCGAGTCGGTCGTGCTTGCCAGAGATGACGACACTCGCTGCTCAGAGGAATTCGAGGAGACCGAGGTTGCCAGCGAGCCCTCACGTAGCAATGGGGCAGTAGCAGCGCTGACACAGAAAGTTGGCCAAGCTATCGTAAGCAGCCCCAGAAGCATGAGCTTGTGAGCCATTTCGGTTGGTGCGAGTGTGCAGTTGACGGACTTTCTGGGACTGTTCCAGGCCGGAAATGCACGGAAATGAGCCGTTGAGCCGGGAGCACGAGCCCGACCATTGGAGCCGCACGGCCTCATGGAGTCCAACGCCTACTGGGACATTCACGGACATTTCGGGATGGATTGAACTGAACACCCCTCAACCGACATTGAATCCATCAACTCCCATTTACCGTGGTACGTTAAATCAGTATGTGCGGCTTCAAGTGTAGTAAGCAAGTCATCAAAACTACTTAGTTATGATGTTATGTATCCGTTTTATGTGCATCAAGTCGCCGACTCATCCATTGGGGCCGTGTGACTCCATCCTGCTGCCATGTTTAGTCCCAGCTCCACCGGCACTACAACTTGTGGTTGATAAGTACTACGGTACCCTTCGACTCACGAGCTGCTGTTCTACTGGAGAATCTCAGTCGTTTTCCTCTCCTGCTCTCTCTGGCTGCAATACTATGTAGTACCGGTAGTAGTACGGTAGTGCTAACTTTCTCTCTTCGTGATCTCAAACGCCTCCGAGTGTGTAGCTATCGGTGGAAGCGTCGAGACTAGTAGTACCTTACGTGGCAAGTGTGTACACTAATGATCTTCGCGTTGCTCGCATGGCCACTGGAAGCTGTTGCGTCGTGCGTCCGACTCGCAGAAGGCATTGTGAACGAATAAATCGAAAAAAATTGCTCCTCTGAACCACCTCTCACCGTCAACGCCAATACATGTTCGATCTCTTCTCTGGACTACTAGTGGTTATCCTGTTCATCTCTCAGCGAGACGGTACGCGTGCTGCTCATACGAAGAGCGCTGTCGTTTGACGAGCCATCTCGTTGCGGTGAAGGCGCCTATTTGAGTGATTAATATCGCCCCAATCGTAGACGTGCCGAGTATCGATTCAAACGTCAACCTCCACGACTGGGACAGCAGTCACATGGCTTCTGCATGGGTGGATCCATTTTCTGCCTGAGAGAGATGCGCTGTAGGTACTCTGTTAGGAGATTACTACTGTAGTAAACACCCTGCAATGGATACTGGTGTTGAGTCTCAGCTGCTTCCCTCGTACTCGCGAGCTCTGTCTGGTAAAAGAACCAACACTACTCGCATTGGACGCTTTTACTTTTTCTTTTTGCCGCCGCCTTTGCCGCCTTTCTTTTTCTTTTTCTTGCCTCCGCTTCCTGTCTTCTCTTTCCCTACGGGCACCAGCGCCTTGATCTGGAACCGACTGCCAGGGATCACATGCGCGTACTCGCCCCGGGCGATTGCGCCCACGGGATCTGCGACGACCATGCGTTGGCTAGCGAGCACACGTTCAAAATTGCGAGCCACGGTTTGCACGCGTGGGTGGGACGCACCAAAGCGCTCGCTGAAGATCCGCTTGCTAGTCTTCAAGTACAAATACGCCTCTTCGACTGCGTGGCCCTGGGTGTCCTGGCTCAGACAGCACGCTAGGTTGTTCATGGCCGTCGCAGTGTCCACGTGGCTCTCTCCGATCTCTGGGTGCTTACGTCGGAACGCCAGCACTTGCTCGTGGCATTGCCGAGCCAACGCCAGCTCGTTCTGGTAGTAGAGGAAGCAGCCGAGGCAGCTCAGCACGAGCGCGCGACCGGCGTGCTGTAAGGGTAGGACATGGGAGGCTTTCAGCGCGTCTAGATACTTCGAGAGCGCGCGCAGGTCCTTGCGTGCGCTGTCGTACACGCTGGCGATCATCGCGCTGAAGAACACACGGACTTCGGCCACGTCGGGGCCGCTGGCGTCCTCACTGAGTATCACAATAAACACACACGCACAGAATCAATACTGGATCTCATCAACGCAACAGACAGACACTACGTGGGAATGCGTACCACCACTCGTCGTACAGACATCGACACTTGTGGAGAGCTCCAAGCGCCATCTAGCGACTCAAAATGATACAGTTAGTAGTGACCAATATGTAACCACTGAAAGCAGAGGTGAACGTACGTGGAACTGGCCTGTGTTCTGGTATGTCAGCGCGTACTCGAGCCGCTTGAGGATATTCGAAGGCAGTTGTGGAGGCGCTACCACCTCTCGGATGAGCGTCATCTGCGGCAGCTCTCGTTCCACGTCCACGTCGTCCTCGTCTCGTTCAAAATGCCACTCGTGGCGAGGGATTTTGTCGGCGGGCAGCGATTTCCGAGGCGGCAGGCGCGCGAACAGCACGCTCTGCGGTCTCTTTAGCTGCCCGCCACTGATCGAAGGCCGTCGCTCGCGACCGGAATTCGTATCCAGTATCTTCCGGATCTCGGCGAGCAATGAATCCATTGTGGGCGCTTCGCCCTTGGATTCGCATTCAGTGGGGACGTCGAGCGTCAACGTCGCCAGCGGATCGCCGTCG
The DNA here is from genome assembly GCA_023337615.1 of Pythium brachiatum. Classification (NCBI taxonomy): domain Eukaryota; phylum Oomycota; class Peronosporomycetes; order Pythiales; family Pythiaceae; genus Pythium; species Pythium brachiatum. The sequence continues at coordinate 3,567 of JAADXI010000580.1, read as the reverse complement.
TAACCTGGCAGCACCACCTCCACGACCCGTGTCGCGTCTACCTTCCGTCGGGAGCCTGTGGAGCTTGCCACTGCATCATCGTCATCGTGCTGGAACAGTCGAATGGCCATCTTTTCCAGTAGTAATTCGACGCTAAACTCGAGTCGACACGACTCCACGGCCTTGCGAAGCTGCGCGCCTTCGCGCTCGAGCGTCTGGACGTGAAATGTGGACGCGATGCGGCAAAACAGCTCGATAAACTGTGGGAAATACAGCTTGAGTTCGACTTCAGCGTGTTTCTGGGGCGATGGAAACGCTGCCAGCACCTCCCGGGCCACGGTGTCAATGGTCTGGAACGAAAAGTACGCTTCATACTCAAAGTACGCGTTCAGAAAGTCTACAAACCCATCCAGCATCATACCCATGGACGTGTCGGCGACTTTGCTCACGTTGTTGAGCTCGCCATAGAGCTGGAAACTCTGGACGAGCTCGCGCATGTGCTGCTGGAGCACCGCCAACACGCTGGGCTTGGTGAGCTGCCGCCGCGTGGCGTCCATTTTTCTCTCCTGCGACTGCGCATGCTGGGAATCCAGTGCGACAGCGTCCAGTAGCTGGACGAGCAGCACAGCATCGGGTGGCTCGGGCTCAGGCTGTGAGGACGGCGCGAACGCCCTCGCGATCTTCGTGAGTGCATTCTGGAAGTCGCGGTAGCTCAGGAAGCGTTCGTTGGATCCGCTGGAGGACTCGAACGCGTCTTTCACGTCGAATAGACTGAAGTTTCGATGCTGGAGGAAGTACAACGCACGCGCTAAGGATTCAAAGTCCACGCCGGCGTCGCCTGTGCGCAGGGCGTTGAACAGGTCGCGCACGCGCGAGTCGTCCTGGGAGGGAGACGCAGCAGCGCTGGTGTTTGTAGTGGGGGCTGCGACTGGCTGTGTGGGCGGCTCCATGGACGCAGGGGAAGTGTGGAAGTAGTGGAAGTTCCAGTGAGTTCCAGTGAGTGAGTCCACTTGATGGCAAGGACGGCGAAAGGAATCCCCAGGGCACCTAAATAAAGCTGCAGGTCACGTTGAAGTTGATGGTAGGAACTGCTACTTGGTTAGGAACTTACATGCGATTCAGATCTGAATTGTATGCAGCAAACAGACTTCAACAGACAACCAGATACGCACACGAAGATGGCGATCGCGGACTACGGAAGCGGGGGCGCTATATGCGAGAACGAGGAGGAGATGGAGATGCTGGCGTGGGTGAGAAGGAAGCCGATGTCAAGGCGTATGCGCTGTGCGGTTTTGGGCTGATTCTGTTGGGTGTGGACGTCGCTGGATCAGAAACACGAGACGCGTCGGTTCATCACCAAGCACGTGGAGACGGCGGTGGACGCGGCGCTGCAGGAGCTCGAGCGTCTGGACTTCTTGTGGGGCCGCATCCGCCTCTCCAAGACCACGCAGTCGCCCTCCATCAAGGCCGATATCCGCGTGGAGGTGCGTCACCACGCATTAAATGCTGATACAGTAGATCCTCCATCACTCAACTGATTGATGCCTGTGTCTGTAGGGCCACTTGGTGGTCTTTGCGAACGTCGAGCTCAAGCTGCTCAAGCCCAACAGCCGCAGCGGGCCCTTCACTGGATCGTAAGTCTGTTTGTTCTGGTAGGTATGACCAAGAGCGTCCTCTGAGTCGTTGGTTATCTGTGTGAGATAGGCTACAACAGTACTGCGTGCTGAACCAGATCCTGGAGTTCCACAGCTCCATGCAGGCGCAGCTCCAGCGACTGCAGACGCTCAAGTCGTTTCTATCGGAGATTCGAGACGAGCTGCAGAGCGCCGATCCGCAGTGCGACGTGGCGTTCTTTATGGACGTCACCCAGAAGACCCACGCGGACTTGGTGGCTATATGTCGAGAGCTACGCAGCGCCGCCAACGTGCTGCGGCTGCCCAGTCGCCGCCGCTTCCCCTACAGCGCCTACGTTGACCATGTACGTCAATAGACAGATACAAAGAGGGCATGCGCATGTGGATGATGCATGCGAAGTTAACTGGTTCACTCTGAGTAGAGTTTCAAGCCCCAGTTGCCGCCGGAGATCGTCGTGGACTTTTCGATCCATCGCGGGGAAATGGTATGGGCGATCGTAATCCGTTCCTGCGCCTTGTATCTGTGCTAATGTCCCTTTTTGATGAGCAGCTCATGGAGGTGTTTGGGCTGGCGCTCACGCAGAAGCCGCTCGCGGAGATGCCGGACGGATGCTGCACGAAGAAGGAGTTTGTGGGCAGCGTGTGGTGCGTTGGCTAGTCCTCTTAGAGACCAGCGGCACGAGAACTAACTACTGTATTGTGGCTGTACTGTTCTGTTTGTAGTATTTGCCGCGGCCAGAAAGTGGAGATCGTGGACTACGCGAGCAGCTCGGTGGCGATCCCGCAGCTCGATGAGATGCTGAGCCACTTGGACGAACAGACCACGTGGCTCGTGCAGATGCGCGACAACGTCAAGGCGCTGCTGGACTGCCAGCGCTGACAATTGACACGACGGATAAACCAACAGGGGGGGGGGGTAAAACGTCAATGCTTCTTCAAATACTTAGTATCGGACAGACCAGTGTGGTGGAGTCACGCGATGCCGCGGAGTCGTCGTCTTCTAGAGTAGTGGGACGATGCGATTGGCTGGCTATTCTGTCTCGGGGACGGATGGCAGTCGTTCTGATCGCATGCTGCTGGTCCCGATTTAACTTCAAGGCCATTCTCGCGGCTGGGGCTCAGACTGAGCCTCAGCGCAGCCTGCTCTATTGACACTAACGTCTAACGTACTACCTTCGTACATGTTTGCTGGCCGGTGCTGACAGCGGCAAGAACATCAACAGAACCCACCATCGCCATCGCAGTCGTCTCACACCAAGCATCACTGACAGTGCACCAGCATGGCGGCAAATGAGGGCGGCTCCGCTTTTTCCGTCGCTTCCACGTCTCCCAAAGGACCCGACGACTGGCTCATCTCGAACAATGCGTTGGATCCAACGCCAACAATGTCGGCGTCGTTTGCATCTTCGAGTCGTAAGGCGTCGGCTGGCACAGTGGCGGCGGCCTCCGCTGAACTCGCGAAGCCACCGATGAAGCTTGTAAGCAGCGAGTCGGCTCGCCAAATGACCGGCATGAAGCCCCACGCGCCACTGCGGAAACGCGGCTTGTCGTTTCGAGACACCAAGAAGATCAACATGGAGGTGGACGACCAAGGCCGGCGCCATCTCAACCAATAGTACGTTGGTCTTGCTTGTGGTATTAGACTAATGCTCACAAGCGTGGTATGATTGATGGCAGCACGTTTCTGGAGGAGCTGGGCCGCGGCGCGTACGGCGTTGTGCTGCGCGTGCAGTCGAACGAGACCAAGGAGTTCTTTGCCGCCAAGACGGTGAACAAAAAGGCGCTGAAGAAGATCCGCGTGGGGCGGTTTGGCAACGCGCTCCAGTCGGTCAAGAAAGAGCTGGCGATCTGGCAAAAATTCAAGCACCGCCACGTTGTGTTGCTGCGGGAAGTGATCGACACGGAAGGTGCGTGAGTTTGACCACCAAGAAAGAGGGGGGGGGGGCGCGCAACG
>JAADXI010000579.1:0-18429 GCA_023337615.1 Pythium brachiatum | reverse complement strand
GCGTCGACGTCATCCTCAAATGGGTCGTGGTCGTCGAAGAGGAGTCTGATCATCGCGTTCTTTTGGCGCAAACAATGAATCGCGAATTTCACAACAAATGTTTTGAATTGGCACGAATATTAGGAAAAGACATGCTCTTTCGAGCTCGATATCTCGTCATCCAAAGAAGCGATGAGGTCAGGACTGACACCAATGAGGTTTGGAAGCGTCAATTTGCTAGGATCCATGTTGATCGAGCCATCTTGCGGCGTTCCGGACCTTTTTTTTTTAGGACCCCCCCAAAACCCCGATTTTTTCTTCGGTTGACTCAGAGATCCAGAGTTAATATCAGTACACCTACCTCCATTGCGTGATTGTTCCTGGAAACCAGCGGACAGCGGTCGCCTGGGACGTGCCAACCTCTTAAAAGAGGTTTTTAAAAAACTAGTCTTCCACAACAGCCATCTCCATCAAACATACATGCAAGATACCTCTATAAACAGATCAACCGAGCCAGTCGCCCCAGTGAAGTGAACTGGCTATTCCACCACGCCACCTGGCTCGCCGCACCATTCTTATGACTTCCTGGTAGTCAGTCTTCACATCTGGACCTCCTGCAGCACGTCTGGCAGCGCAATGGATGATGAGACCATGCAGAATTCCACTCGACGCTGGATCGTGGCGCTGCATTTACAGCACACCCTGGCTCCCACTCCTGCACCACGTCCCCAAAGACCATGCGAGTGTATGCTCTAGGTGTCGCCGCGTCGTTCGCGTCGGTGGAGGCCACGCGTGGGCTGCGCGCGCAAGCCGAGACTTCGGACCTGAGCTTCGAGGATCTCCACGGCGACGTCGCCTCGGGTCTTTCCTTCGCCACGCTGACCAGCGAAAGCTCCGGGTCTGCAGATGCAGCAAACGTCTCTCCTGGTACTGTGCGTGACCAAGCTGCAACGATTCAGGCCACTGCGCCCGTGTATTCGCGACCAAACGCCTCAACTTTCTACGATATTGTTGGAGATCTGTCCTCCAAGTGGGCACGTTTCGGGGATGAAGTGGCCGTGCCCAGCGGTGCGAAGACCAGCCTCGCGACGGCGTGTACAGCGAGCGACGTGGACGCGTGTGTGCGCGCGTGTGCCAAGCTGTGCTTCACGAACAACGCCTGCCAGTGGTTCACGCTGGCGCCAGCGACCCAGGACTGCTACCAGTACCGCAGCTTAAAGCCTGTCGCCGGTGACTCGTTTGCATCGGTCGCCCCCGATGCTCAGCGGATCGCGGGCTACGTGAAGACAGGCATGCCAGCGCTGCTCAGCGCCAAGGCCTCGTGCGCGCAGACGGCGGTGTATAACGAGCACGATTCGTTCTGTACGTCGAATGAGACGACGTACTACGTTGTACCGGAGCCGTCCAAGACCACAGCGACCACCCAGTGCGCGACCAGTCCTCTCACGCTGCTGCGGACGTTCCAGAACAACTACTTTAACAAGGGATCAGACACGGCCATGACCGAAGAGCTGGCAAACGGCAAGCTCAAGAACGCCGATGCCTTTGCTCCAGAGCAGGCCGGCGGAGGCTTCACTGTCGACAGCTTCTTGCAGTACACGGCCGGCACGCCGATGACCGTGACGACGGCGGATCTCAAGTATGACGACGTGGCGCTGCAGCTCGTGGATGCCGGTACAAAGACCCAGTGGTCGTACTCGTTCGATGCCAGTGGCCGGGTGACAGCGGCGTCCAGCACGCTCAGCAAGAAGAACTTGCTGTACAGCAAGGACGCCATCACGGGCAAGATGATTGACCGCAAGGACTACTGCAAGCCGTATCTTGACACGCGGTTCACGTACTCGGTGCACGCTCTTGCTGGCGTGCAGGCACAGCAGAACCCGCTACTTTTCGGAGCTGGCCAGATCGCGAGCTGCCTGTTCACGAGCCCGAACGGCTTTTGGAACTTGGTGCCGCAGAGTGACAAGTCCCGCACTTCGGGATGCTGGAAGCAGGCCAACGACCTGGTTGCCAAGCTGCTAGAGTGGGGATTCACGCTCGAGTACAAGTCCGAGCCAAAGTACTTCAGTGATGCTGGTGCTGTCGAGTCGGAGGCGACCGCAGCGGCTGCCAAGTCGAAGGAGCTTTTCTCAAAGCAAGACGTGACGACGTACTACTCGTCCACTGGCTCGAGCCTCGGCGATCTCGGCTTCCACGTCGACTTCCCATGTGCCTACTACTACCGTCCGTACATTATGCAGGCGACCATCAAACTCACGGCCTGCGCTGAAGGTGCGTACTGCGAAGCCGCGTGGCCAGCGATCAAGAAGTCGACCGACAGCTCGTTCTTCTCGGTGACCAGTGACGGCGGAGTGCAAATCTCGCGTGCGATGGCGCACTGGGCTTTTGAGAACCAGGACGGAGGATCGAAGAGCGCGCAGCCGACGTTCACGTACCTCAAGGCGTTGGCCACCGCGTCGTCGGGTCTCTGCTTTGCCGAGACGGGCAAGTCGCTCCAGTCTCTCAGCTTGTCCAAGAAGCTCACCGAAGTCTTCCTGGTTACGAAGGATGGCAACTGTGTTAGCTTAAGCAGCAAGGATGGCACGCCGTCGATCGTTTCGTGTGATGAAGGCGCGCCCCGTTACACAGTCGACGCCAGTGCGGCAGAGTGTATCGCTGGCAGTGGCGACGCGTGTCCGACGTTTGCATTCACGAACGCGCTCGAGAGCACGGTCACGCTGAAGAACAAGGACGATCTCGTGGCTGGCACGCTGTCGTTCGGCGCAAAGGGCTGTCTGGTGGTGGATGTGACTGGAGTCCGGTACTCGACCGACAAGACCGATTGCTCGTCCATCAAGGCGACCTACATCACCTCAAGTGTCAGTGCTGGCGACCCAGTGGATCCCGACGCTGCTTCCACCACGCAGGTTACCACGGTCGTTGCAAAGAAGCGCATCGAGATCGACGACCCGGACACTGAGGCGATGTAACTTTCGCTGGCGAGCTCAGTGTGGACTCCTAGCTGGTGTGGATACCGTCACCGCGGCCTGGAAGATGAATGTGAGTTTTGAATGAAATGGCGACGACTTGTTTACTTCGAGACTTGTACGTAGTAGTAGCAATTGCCCTCACGGTGTTCCTACACTCATTGCACACAGCTACGACATCACGGAATCCACTATGAAGTGTTGTTGGCTTTACTTCTATCTTCGACGGGCTGCTGGCGATCTACATGGAGCGCTGCAGCGCTGCTTCTTTTCCCTGGAATTGGATCACCTTGGAGGCGGTCAGCGCCAGCTTCTTCATGGTGCTGAACTGAGTCTCCGTCATCCCACGCGTCGACTGCTCGATGCAGCACAGCGCACCAATGATTGTGTCATCGGCGCCCTTGATTGGGAACCCACAGTAGTATTTGATTCCCATGTCCTTCACGGGAGCAGCCTGGTGGAACCGCACGTCCGCCTCAGGGTGCGGCACGATCAGCGGACGGTCGTCCATGATCGTGTGCGCACAGAACGCATCCTCACGCGCAAAGCCTGCGTTCTGCAAGTGGTCCACGTTCGCGGCCACGACCAAGTGTCGCTCAGCCCCGACGATCGTGACCATACTGGCAAACGTATCCATCTCCTTGGCGGCGAGCTCACAGATGATGTTGAGTTCGTCCGACCGATTGATCATGTCCTGGATCTTCACATCTTCCATGGCACGGAGCCGCTGCTCCTCATTGTCTGGCATTGGATACGGCATTTGGTGGTCCGGATTGTTTGGGTTCACTGCGTACGCTCGGCCCTCGGTCGTCGATAGTTCGGCGTCCATGTACGGTACTTGTTTGACGTCGAGCTTGTCCAGTGCATCGATGTAGTCGGCCTCATGGACCTCGCTTCGAGTGGACGTGAGCAGGACCCCTCCTCCAAAACGGCGAGAGCTGGAAAACGAGGACGTCGTGGATCGTGCGGGCGACGGCTGCGGCTCCTCCTGGTCGAGCACGCACTTGATCACATTCATGACAGTCGCCTTGCGTGTGGCAGTGTCAGCATTAAGCAGCTCATCCTTAAGCAAGTCCTTGAGCACAGTCGAGGCCTGAGGCTCGTTGGCTGCGTTCGGCTGGACGATCGGACCCATGAGACTTGTGTCAGTGAGTTCCGAGAAGTTGGAGCGGTCGATGCGGTCGATACAGCGGTGGCAGACACGGATATCTTCCAGCATCATGCGTTGGCTGCCTCGGACCTTGGTCTCGCGCTCGTGCTTGTGGGAGCACTCGGAGCACACGGCCTGGCCGCACAGACGGCACTGCTTGGCGGCAAGCAGAGTCACCGACTTGTTGCAACACACACAGTACTGCGAAGGCGATGAAAATAACGTCGAGAGCCGCTTGCGATCCGCCAGCACTTGCACGCCCAGTCGTCGACGGCGCACGAGCTCCGTCAGGCGGCCACAGCTTTTGGCCATTGTGAGAAGACGCAACTTGATCGCCTTGTCGGACGATGAGGACATAGATGAACGGCGCGAGAGCGTGGGGATCGAGAAGCTCGAGCGCCCCGGCGGCGCGAACTCGGCGTGGAAGATCACGCGCGTCTCTTTCCACGGACGCGAGGCCTGCGCGCCGTCTCCGTTTGCCGAGATCTCCTCCGGCTGCACGTTGAACGCCGTGGTGACGCTGTGGAAAGTCTTTGCGCGCGTACTGCCGTCACTGCTGTCGCTGAAGCTACGCAAGAACCCTGGAATTTTAGATGAAGCCAACGTCGTTGACGTGCGCTTGGTCTTGCCAGCCACGACGTCCTTGGGGTGGATCGTCGTCGTGAGCTTCTCGAAACTCGCGCCACCATCGCGACGGTACGCGGCGTCCACGTAGCTCCAGTTCTCATGGTGGTGTAGCCAGCCGGTCTTGCTGAACGTCGCGGACTTGACTGTGAGATCCACGAGGTCCTGGCTTCTTCGCTGCGCCATGGTCGCGTCTACGTCTGCCTCCAAGTGCTGCAGGTTGACCTTGTGGGCGAACACACCGTCACGGAACTCCTCCCCGTACAGCGCTTCCATCGTGAACGAAAACTTCTCGGCGTCCGGAGAATGAAGTTGGCGTACGACTTCCGCGACACTGCAGGGCAGCACACCGACGCCCAGCACGGCGTACTTCTGCACCTCTTGCTTGGAGTAGAGCGAGAACTGGCCGGCGTTGTCGAGCCACTTCCACTGCACGCGGTCGCTGTCGTCCGCCTGGCGCAGGATCTCGCTCCATCGGATGCTGCCTTCGGTCTCATTTGCCAGCTCCGACAGGCGGCGATCGCTGATGATCACACCGCGTTTGGCATGGCCACTCGTGCTGTTGCGGCGTGCGCCACCCAACGCCGCTGTGGTGTTCTGGGATCCCGTGTGAGTCGTCGATGCGGTCGAGGCGCTGGACTGGAGGCGCCGCGCTGAGCTGCCGCGTGAGCTGTGGACGCCACCACCACTTGCGTAGGGATCACAGGTCGTGGATGGATAGCTGCGGTCCGAGTGGAAGGAAGAGGTCAAGCCTTCCGGCCCACGAGAATGGCCAGGCGCCATGATAACGTTACTGTGTGAAGGCGGCAACGCTGGACGCGGCTGGAATCGAGAAATGGAGGAGCGAGAGGAAATGGACCAGGTGAAGGCGTGAACACGGAGACTGTGCGCACGCGAGCCGCTCAGGTGCCCGGCATTGTATCCCGGGAGGAGCGCAGGCTGCGGATTCCGCAGCGGAAGGCAAGTGGAGATGGGCACGTTGACAAGGCCACCTCCAATACAGTTTTACCCCAGAATAGTGCGCCTGCATAGAAAGCTTCCCTGTCAGATATGTTCAGACAAAACAGCAGACTTCCAGGAATTGATCTACTGAAATATGATACCCCGCAATGTTTGCTCAGTACCACTCCCGCACTGTTCTGGGGTAAATCTGTACTTCACTGTTGGAGCAGAATCTGCAGCCGCCTGCAGATCACGGTCTCCCAATCGAGACTGCGCGGTTATTATACAGTGAACCGTGAGAACCACTAGCAGCCAGACTTCTGGTGTCCAAAGCCGGAAGGACCAGGCTTTGGGATCTCCTATTACAATAGATCCGCTAAAAACTTGAAGCGAACACACTGCGATTGACGAGACGTGACGTCGTGAGATAAGCGATCAGAGCTTGCGTTCTTTTGGCGCCGCTTGCTGCGGGAAACGCGGGCTTTCAGACTCTGAATTACAGTGTACAGTAGAGAGAGCGAACGAAGGCAAGCGGCCGCTGTGGATAGTGCACGTTGCTTCCCACCACAGAGACGCTGGTGGGAGGTTTGACTCCCAACTTTGAGGCACGTGGCGTTGGGGCCGCTGCGCGGGTTTGCTTGCAACAACAGCACCACGTGCGGCAGCGGAGTCTCAAGTGCAGATTGCAGTAAGCTCACAGTGTATCGGGGCCAGTATACAGTACAGTACTGAAGTTTGGCTGAAGGTGTCCAGTTGAGCGCCAAGTCCACGGTGGCAGAAAGGCAACAGGAGAACGCGATCGAAATCACGTTGCGCACACAGAAAACCCCAGCAGACAGTCACTTCTGGCGCCTGAACTTAACGGACGCCCGGACTTGTGGCTGAAGATGCGTCGTCCCGCAGCGATGCTGACACCCGGTGGGAAACATGGCTGGGCCCCAGCCACACAATGCTCTCTGCACTGGGCGCCGCCGAGAGCATTGTATCAAGCTCGAGATTGTCGAGAGCAGATTGAAGTCCAGGGAGTCGCTGGTGATGATAAGCTGTAGGAGTCCAACGATGTGGTTCCCGCAGAGGAGAGCGAAGAGATGTTCGCGGGAGGAGGTCGAACGCTTGCGACTTGCAGGCTGCAAGTCGCAAGCGTTCGAACTCCTCCCGGGAACATCGCAAGTTGCAGCGTAACGGCGTTCTTTCTTTGCTGCTACCGTGTGCGGGTCTCAAATGCGGCGCAACTCGTGGGGCGACTTGCTGTCTGAGATTGGAATCTCTTCAATGCATGTTGTCCATCACAGTTCGCGTTGTCCTTTCAAGGAGTTTAAAAACTGGCTTGATTGGAGACGATCCACTGCCAGTGGGATCATCCAGTGGTCCACTGGCAGTGGATCGTCCACTGGCAGTGGATCGTCCACTGGATCATCGACTGCTCGATGTGGTCGCTACGACCTGTCATCGGCTACCACGGGGTATGTAATGACCAAGTTGGAATCACCCACTTATGGCTACTCGATGAAAAGATCACCTTGTTTTGAGAACTCAGCTGGGAAAAGATCGCTTTCGTTGACGTGGCAACACCGCGCCACTGTGTTGTTGCCTCTGCCGTGGAGAGCCGCAGATGTTGGCTTGACGCAGAGGCGCAGCCACAGCCACAGCTTCGCAACTGCAGCGTGTTCCAGATGCTCGACTTCTCAGCGGAGTCGCTAACGCCACGAATGATCACACCGCGACTTGAAGGCCTTTACGTGATTGTCTCCTCCAGCTGCAGCTTCCCTCAAGCCTCGAGAAGCTGGAGTCAAGCAACTTGCCAGCGAGTTGTGGACGGCCACGCATTTGTTGACCGGTGACTCATCGCGTTCAGCACCAGCAGACCACTGAGGTCGCCAACCGTCGGCGTGTCGTGGCTAGTGACACGCCGAGATGATACAACAGAGAGCAGTTGCCTGGTCTGCCAACTACCCAGACTGGTGCTCCCTCCCTACCCACGTCCTCGAATTCTTGTCCAGCGTGCATTTATACCCTGCTTCATTCTGCCTTTTTCGTCATCGATCACTGCCAGTATCGAATACCATGGCACGCCAGGACTACTTGACCGCTCCGCCACCAGCTCCAGGCTCTCACTCAGTGAAGACCCCGCACGGGGATTCGCTAACTGGTCTCCGCGATCGTGCGTTCAACTCGGATGCCTCCTTCACCACAGAATCCTCGTTCACTTCAGGCACTCGCCCTGCAGCAAGACGAGGGCACCCCGTTGCTATGAGCGATCGCCAGTTGTGTGCGCTAGCGAACAAGACGGCGTCGGCCTTTGCCTGGGACCAGATCTTGCGTGACGCCGAGAGTGGCTTGTCGAAGTGGCAGCGGCAAGAGAACCAGCACGATTTCGTCATCCACACCCAGCACCAGAGCGAGAAGTTCGCAGTCTTGGCCGTCGGCGTGGTCCCGTGCAGTGTTCCTGAGCTCGTCACCGTGCTCCACGCTGTCAGCGCTGAACAACACATCCAGAAGATGCAAGCAGTGCATGGGGACCAGTTCAAGGACGGTGCTCTCGTGTACAACGTCGACCTAACGACCGATCGTGCTCGAGAAGCCATCCAGAACAATTCGGACTCTGTACTGACGGAGATCGCGGTCAAGACAGCGACTTTCACCAAGTCGAACTGGCTGCACAGTCACGAGGAGTGGTGTTACGTTGACACAGTCCGTCGCGACAGCGAACGAGGCGAGTTCAAGAAGTACATGGCCTCGCTCCACCCCAAGGATCTCGTCGTGGGCAAGTCGGACTCGAGGACCAAGTCATTGCACGGTGTCATCGGAGGATACTACGTCCAGCCGGAGAGCAACGCTTCAACCGCGCCAGGTCACACGCAGCCGCTCAACTCCCACGCACCCAGTGCGAAGCTGACCCGCGTTCACTTCTACTCGGAGTTCACCCCAAAGCGATCAACATTTACGAACCCGTTGCCGCGAAAGGACGCGACTGACAAGGTCGTCAAGCAGCGCATGCTGAAGATGGCGCGCAGTTGCGAGCGACTCACTCAGCTCATTCGCCGCCGCCGCCTTGGTGTCCAAGTGCTGGTTGACCAGACGCGGATCCTCCCTCCGACCAACATCCGTTGCTTCTGCTGCAGCAATACAGTACTGGTGGCTAAAGTTTGCTTGGTCTGTGGCCAGGGTGTGTGTGGTGACTGCTCTCAAAAGCTCGAGCGTGAGACCATGGTGCGAGGCAGCCGACGCCTTCGTGTTGAGTCGATCCGTGTGTGCGACTACTGCGTGCAGCGTGTGGACAAGGCAAACTACGAGCACTTGGTGGATGTGAGTATTATGGGGCCAGCTATCTTCCCTGATCCAGTCACCACTCCGTCGGCCTCGGTCTCGTTGAAGACACTGCTCCAGGACGCTCTGTTGAATGCAGCGTCTTCTGAAAAGAAGGTGTCAGTGATGAATGTGATCAAGTGCATCATCGATCAGGCTGCCCCCAAGCCAACAACCACGTCATTTGAATCCGCTAGTGGACTCATCGCACTCACACCGATGAGCTCTACGCGCGACTACGTCCAGGCTCTCGACTATCTGGATGCCGAACACATCCCGCACACGGAGGCGGCCCTCTCGTCCAATGCTGGTCGTAACTACGTCGTGGACTCGAGTAAGAGTGACGCCCAAATGGCGTATCCAATGCCAGCGAACGAAGCTGATCGTCTCAAGGCCATTGAAGACATGAAGATCCGCGAGATCGGCCAGTCCGAAGAGCTCAACCTCATCTGCGAGCTGGCTGCCAAGGAACTCGACTCATTTGCGAGTCTAGTGACCATCGTGACACAGGACGAGCAGCAGGTCATCGCTGCGAACGTGGCTTCGCTTGAGAACGCTCGGTTCCCACGCCAGGAAGCGTTCTGCTCGCACACAATCATGGATGACAAACCGCTGCTGATCCCACACCCCGAGGCCGACGTACGGTTCCACCAGTGTGCGCCTGTGCAGCAAATGGGAGCACGCTTTTATTGCGGCTTCCCACTGATTGCGGCGGACAACAAGACAGTCATTGGCTCACTGTGCTGCATCGACACCAAGAGCCACGAGATGACCGAGTCCCAGTACGCTGCGCTCAACAAACTGGCGCAAACGGCGGCCAAGGTCGTGCGCATCCAGGGCAACCAGCGTCGCTACTCTGGGGCGGCGGATACACCGACCATCGTGCATCTCTAGGATCTGCCAGTATAAGTACATCCAGTGCATACATCTCTCTCTATGGATCCGCACCTCTTCATCAGGCATTGCCATCGCTGCGTGGTAGAGCGTGATGCGCTCCTCATTGAGCGGATACGGAGAAGAACATCTCCTGGCGATCGCGTCGACACCGAAAAAGTGCAAATGGTTCGATAAATTGGACGAGTCATATTCTCAAAATACGGTCCGTGACATCACAAACGGAACTACGTCTTAGATCACATACAACCTTGTTCTGATCATTACTTAATGAGTTTCAACGTATTTTGCGACAGTGATCTTATGAGTAACCCTCCCCACACCAGCGGCTCCATACATGTAAAGGTACATGTATTTCCCGAATGCCCCCCCCCACCACACTCAACCAGTGATCCGAGCACCAGCTGACGACCCCAGCACATGCGTGCGCTGGGGTGATCTGCGGCAAAGGCTGTTGTCCCAGGCATTTCTCTTGTGCAGAGAGAGGGGCACGAAACAAAGCGAAAGCCTCAACTTGGGAAATCCAGAACTCGTTGCAGGGAGACTCTCCCGTTTCTGGTAGGTACCGGTAGTCGTGCGGGATCGCCCGCTTCTGTGAATTATCCATTTCCATCCATGGTGTGCGCTTGCATCGCGACTGGGACACCTCTGGGATGCACGTAACATGTCATGTTGCACTGAAATCACCCACGATCCTTCCGCTTAGCACTATCTCTATCTTCCAGGCTGCCTTGACTCTCTCTTTCTCTCTCTTTCTCTCTCTATCTCTGTTGCTCCCTATCGCTCTGCCAGGAATTCCCCTCCATTCCAATCTGGGATGGTGGGCAGGTCAAGTACACGGTAGGTGCTGGTGTCCGCTGAGAATTCTCCTGTTCTCTTCCTGGCGCGCTCAGTGGTGCTTAACTGTCCATAAAAACCTAGGTACACGCAAGACTTCTTCCACCAAATGTCCCGATCTAAGTAACGTTCACGTGAGACTCACTACAGTGCACGTCGACTCAGCTACCGGGGTACTGTGTTTTTCTTGAACGTTTTGGCTTTCAATCCATCGATCTTTTGGACCAGAGACCAGTAGCACAAAGGCTGGGTGCAGCGTCTGGATCTACGGGCAGTTGATCACCTCGCCCAGCTGGACCCCTCTGTCTGAGCAGCCACAGTGCAGATCATCCACAGCTCACAATCTGCCTGGTCACAAGACGCACGAGTTTCTGTTATTAGACACCATGCGGTGAGAGTGAATTTCACGCGTGAGCGTGACGCTCCGCTGGCACAACCACCCACCAGCAAGCACCACGTCCTCAGTCTCGTCCTACCAACTCACTCTCCTTTCTACCGGCACACCAACACGCCTGGTCCCCCTCCTCCATCTCCACAGTATCGTCTTAGCTCATCGCACGCAATGGTGCAGCCCGTGATGATCCGGTCTCCACGCCACGGCTCCAAGACCTCGCGAGGCTCGCTCACCCACAGCTCGCGCCGTACGTTTGCCGCCAGCTTCAGCGGCGCTGATCTGCCGCATCTCGCACGGGAGACTCGCCGCAAGATCAAGTGGGACCGCATCTTGCGGGGCAGCAACAGCCAGGCGTCGCAGTGGAAGTGGCTCGAAAATGCCCGCAATTTCTCGGTCTACACCAAGCAAGGGACCGAGTCCAGCAGCAGCTACGGTGTGCTGGCGATCGGCGTGGTAAAGGGCAGCGTGCCGGAGATCTCGTCCGTGCTGGTCTCGAACTCACAGGCTCAGTACGAACAGAAGATGGCGGCTCTCCACGACAAGGACTTCAAGCACGGCTCGTACCTGAGCAACGTGGTCAACCCCGAACCGGAGGCTGAAGATGGAGACCAGACCCACCTGTCTATTCGAACAGCTACGTTTGCCAAGAGCAACTGGCTACACCACGACGATGAGTGGTGCTTTTTGGAAGCGTCCAAGTACGAGCAGGAGAAGCAGCGGTTCGAGAAGCTCATCACGACGCTCAGTGCTGAGGACGTGCTGGGTGGTGACCACAAGACACGCAAGTTTGGTCGTGCGAAGCAATTCCGCGACGTCGTGTGTGGCTACCGCGTCCAGGGCGAAGAGTCGGAGAAGGCTGCTCCCACCGAAGGCGCTGCTCCAGCGGGCAGCTCCACCTCATCGCGCGTGCACTTCTACGCGGAGCTGGCCTCCGGTTCCAACCACCGCAGCGGTCGCTTTTCGATCGTACCATCCTCCAAGCACGAGGCGTCGTCCCGTGCGATCAAGCAGCGCCTGCTTCGCCTCGCTAAGAACTGCGACCGCCTTTCGGATGTCGTGCGTCGTCGCCGTCTTGGTATCCAAGTGCTCGTGGATGAACGCCGCATGCTTCCACCGACAAACACGCGCTGCTTCAACTGTGAGAAGCTTCAGATTGTGGCCAAGCTGTGCTCGGTGTGCGGCCAGCATGTGTGCGGAGACTGCTCGGATAAGTACGAGCGCGAGACCCACGGCTTGCGCGGCAAGGGCCGCAGCAACGGAGCCATCCGCATCCAGACGATCCGTGTGTGCGATCCGTGCCTTGCTCGCGTGGAGAGCGCCAACTACGACCACATGACCGACGGAGCTCTCAGTGGCCCGGAGGTTTTCCCGGATATCGAGAAGCGCACGTCCAGTATCATTGGCGGAAGCTCGGCTGCTGTGGATCTCAAGTCACTTCTCCACGACGCACTGCTCCAGGCCCCATCCAGTGAACGCAAGGGCGCTGTCATGAGCGTGATCCGCTGCGTGTTGGACCAGGAGAAAGCACAGTCGCCGGCGAGTTCGTTTTCGATGGATCGCATCACCTCGTCCGTTGTGTTATCGCCTATGGGATCCGACGCGGACTACATCAACGCCCTGGACTACTTGGATGTGAAGAACATCCCGTTTGACGAAGCAGAGATGGAGGATGCGGAAGGACGCACGTACCCAGTGAACCCCAAGACGGAACTGGAAGTGCCGATGCCGTATCCAGTCACAAAGAATGAGGAGCAGCGACTCCACGAGATCAAGGAGCTCGGCATCCTTGGCGGTGGCATCAGTGACGAACTCAACATCATCTGCGACATCGCGGCCAAGGAAATGGACGCGTTCGCGACTATTGTGACGATCGTCGCGGACAACGAGCAGCACATCGTAGCAGCAAACGTCGGCGCGCTGCAGAATATGGTCTTGAAGCGTGAGGATTCGTTCTGCCAGCACACGATCATGGGCACCAAGCCTTTGATTGTGCCGCACCCAGAGTCCGACGTCCGCTTCAGCCGTATCATGCCAGTGACGGGCATGGGCATCAAGTACTACTGCGGCTTCCCATTGGTGGGTGGTGATGGCAACACGGTGATCGGTACGCTGTGCTGTGTGGACCAGAAGTCCCACGACATCACTGAGTCGCAGTACTCAGCGATGAAGAAGCTGGCCGAGACAGCGGCGAAGGTCGTGAAGATGCAGGGCGACAAGCAGCGAAACTCGTCGGTTGCTGTGGCTCCACCAGCGCCAGTGGAGCTGTCCGCATAACCGTTTAGTGTGTTTCCAAGGGCACGTCAGTGGCAACGTGACCCAGAAAGACTGGACGCAGCATCGTATTTACACAGTAATATGAAGTAGTGATCGTATACGCACAACTAACTTGTAAAGAATCGTTTTCGCATGAGCCTTTGATCTTCATTCCCGCAGTTGATTGGTTTATGAGATGGAGGATTGTTAGCTTATTAAATATCCGAGGCCATTTTTGAAATACAGAAATGATAATTTAGGATTCATCCGTGAAATATGCATAACGTTAACTTAAAAATATCATTTTGACGAATTTTCGACTAGAATTATGCTTGTTTTACGACAAAACCATGGCTTCGATCGCCACGGTTTACTCTGTCGCGGAGCTCACACTCTCGCAAATGGAACTCGCGGTGCCTCGGCGCTTACGTTCACTCTGGAGACGCACGACCTTGGACGCCGTCTCCGCGAGCTTTTGCATCGCTGTGTACTGGGACTCGGTCATCTCTTGGGACTTCTGGTCGAGGCAGCATAGCGTGCCAATCACCGAGTCGTCGTCGCCGAGGATCGGGAAACCGCAGTAGTACTTGATTCCCATCTTCTTGGCAGCCGAGATGCCGCTGAAGCGGACGTCGGCTTCTGGGTGGCGCACGATCAGCGGCTTCTTATCCATCACAGTGAACTGGCAGAACGAGTCTTCGCGCAGCATGCGGATCCGCTCGAACGCTGGGATGTTGGCGCCAACGATTCGCTGTTCATCCTCGGTCATGATGGTCACAATCGTCGCAAATGCGTCGAGTTCCTTGGCAGCGATGTCACAAATGATGTTGAGCTCTTCGAATGGACCGTCTTCGTGGACATCCAAGTGTGCGACTGATTGGAGACGCTGGGCTTCGTGTTCCGGCACTGGGTAGCTGCCTTCCGGTACAGAGTACGGTCGGCCGTCTTGATCCGCGACCTCCACATCAGTGTACGGCACGTTCTTCATCGACAATGTGCTCAATGCGTTCACGTAGTCGTCTTCTCGGACGGACACGAAAGGCTGCTTTTCTTGGTCGAGCACACAACGGATCACACTCATCACAGCTCCCTTTCGCTGTTGTGAGGGAGCCGATAGCAGCGCGTCGTGGAGCAAGAACTTGAGATCGGCCGCCCCCGACGCGTGCATTGGTGCCCTGGACGCAGAGCGTGCTCTGGACGCTTCAGATGTCTTGGAGAGGGGAGTTCTCGCAGGGTCCGGGCCAACGACTCGCTCAAAGAGAGTGGCGTCGCCCACGTGGTCGTAGTTCGCAGCCTCAACGCGTTGGATACACGGGTCACAAACCCGCACTGCCTCGACACGGACGACTCGCCGACGGCTGCGTCCCGACGTCTTAACGTCGTCTGCGCTAGTCTCACGATCATGCTTGTTGGAGCACGTTCCACACACACCACGCCCACAGATACGACAGAGCTTAGCGACCATCTGAAGCCGATCACAGCTCAAGCAGTTTGTGTTTGTTGGTGGAAACAAGCGGCGCTGGTCCGTGAGCACTTGGATGCCGAGCCGGCGACGACGAACAAGCATCGCCATGCGGTCGCAGCTCATGGCGACTTGCAGCATTCTCTGCTTGACTGCTTTCGCTGAGGCTTTGGTCTTGCTGAGTGGCACATTCTCGAGCAGGTTGGTACGACTGGAGACCGAGGCGACTTCGGCGTAGAAGTAGACTCGACTCATCGCCACTCTGTTGGCAGCAGTGTCGGAACCAGGGAACTCGGGAGTGATACGGTAGCCGCACACCACGTCGTGGAGCTGCTTGGTATTCGCGGATGCTGATTTCTTGCGCTTTGCGTCGGGCATTTCGTCCGCGCTGAGCGTTGTGATCATCTTCTCGAAGCACTGCTGCTCTTTGTTGTACGCCGATGCCTCCATGAAACACCACTCGTCATCACGGTGTAGCCAGCCATTGGTTGCAAACGTAGCTCTGCGTAGTGACAGGTATGTGCTGTCATTGCGGCTCTCGTCGTCCCCCGCTTCTGGTCCAGAGGAGCGTCTTGGCAGAGCGACCTCCCCAACGTATGTGCCGTGCTTGAAGCCCTTGTCGAACAACGCGAACATTTTCTGCTCGTATTCACTCTGCGACGACGACACCAACAAGGACGAGATCTCCGAGACACTGCCTCGCACGACGCCCACAGCCAACACGCCGTAGCCCTTGCTCAGCTCCGATCGCTGCTTCGTGTAGACTGAGAAGTGGCTGGTGTCTTGGAGCCACGTCCACTCGCTTTTTCCCGAGGCGCGGTCGTCCAAGATCTGGTCCCAGTTGATCGCGCGCTGTGTCCGCCGTGCGAGCGACGCGAGCTCCCTACGGTTGACGCGCGGAGCGTCGTTCATGGTCTTGGGGTTGAGTTCCTGTGATGAAGCCGTCGAAGGCGCCATCGAATTGCGAATGCCACTGGCTGTATGGAAACGCAAGTGGTGAGTGAGGAAGCGATTTGGGAATGGAGACACCCACTCGTTTCGATGCGAGACCGCACAAATCAGCAGTGTTGTTATCACGACAACGTGTAGCTTTTGGAACCTGCAGCTTGCGCAAGACACCAAACAGCACACTTGACTTGTGTTTAGTATGCTCGAAACAAAGACTGTGTGGCCCAACGCACCGGCTACCGATGGTCGACTGGATGCGTGGATCTTTCGACATGAGTCTGTAGAAGCGGTGGGGACTTGCCCGTTCAGAGACGATAGCGTACAGTGTTGTATGGGAGACCCAAGCTTCTACAGAGAATACACCCACAGTCAGTGTGGGTGTGTTCATGTGTGTGGGTGTGTTCGCGCACCCAGACCAGCACAGTCCGTGAACAAACAGCGCCACGTCAGCGCACATAGTGGGTGACACACCACGAATAAATGAACAGCCGATACACCGGGTATCTCAGACAAAAACGTGGGACCCAACTTGAGGACGACTGGACTACACTGTGGGTTTGTATGGCTGGAAACGTCTGCGTTGACTGTCCGTTTCCAACTTCAACAAAACGCCACGGACCCCAGTTGTCTTCCTTGAATCTGAGGCATTGCTGGTCGCAGCTGGGCTGTGATTGACCCACACAGTTTTACCGTGAGTTACTTTGAGTTACTAGCAGCCACCACCCTTTGAATTGTGCCCCCAGGAGGAAGCCTCTGTCTCCATCACGGGCGACGCTGTACAGGTACTGCATCAGTACTGTATGTACGAACTGTTGCCGTAGCCCGCGGTTCCTTGACATCTTGACTGCAGCTGTACAGATAACGACGGAATTAAACGCCGGACACAAATATCCGCGGAGATGGGAATGCACACAAAACCTTTATCAAATCAGAGTCAAGCACTGATATTCTGTTAACTGTTGAGTTTGGCGCTCAAATCCAGTTTGGATGGCCCTGTGAATTCTCCCGCCTTTTTCAAACAGCAGCTGCTGGCTCGCCTCAGAGCACCACCCACACAACAACAGTAGCGCACCAACTCCAAGACCAAGAGCGCCAGCAACGCGATGTTCTCGCCTCCGCACAAGCGGAAGCGGTCGCATACGATTGAGGACAAGCTTGCCGCACTCGCGCTGCTAAAGACCTCCAGTCGCTCGGCGGTGTGTGCAGCAAAAAACGTGAGCGAGTCGACGCTGCGCGACTGGGTGAAGGCGGAAGACGCGCTCGTGAGCTTCACAGGCTCAGGGAAGAGCAAGACGATGGGGGACAGGGACGTCACGAGTCTATCCCCTTCGCGGCGAACCTGAAGGCCTACATGGAAAAGGTCCGCGGCGACAAGGATGTAAGTCTTTTATGATAGGAGGGTGCGAACGGAAAAACTGATACACTTACTGCGATGGATTCCTGTGTGCAGGTGCTTTCGTCATATCAAATGATGAACTATATGAAGGAAAAAGAGTCTATGTGGCTGGATGACTATCTGGCCGACAAATCCAACGATGTCGCAGCGTACAATTCGCTCATGCGCCTTTGCCAGCGCTTCGCCCATCGGTGTGTGTATTGATAAGAGGGTATGTGAGACTGCGTGTTTCTGACAACAATATTGCTATTCTAGCCACGGTTTCTTTAAGAGGACTCCGTGCTTTACCAAAGAGCCTGCTGCAGAGCTTCTCGAGACCCGTACGACTTTTGCGGCCGAGTTCTGGCGCGACTACGCGTCGTACGGGCTCCACGAGATTCTCAACGTCGATGAGACGAGCGTCTACTTCGACACTCCCCCAACTCGCATCTGGGCGATGAAGGGGGGATCGGCGAAGATCAACAGAGCCCAGAAGCACTCTGCGCGGCTTACTGCGGTGCTGACAGTGCGCGCCGACGGTAAGAAACTGCCCCTGTTGTTTATTGTCAAAGGCCAACCAGGAGGTTCTATTGAGCGGTACGAGCTCCCTACCTATCCTGCGGGGCATTTCTATGCCGTACAGGAGAATGCATGGATGGATGCCTCTGTGTGGGCCAAGTACGCTAAGGAGTGCCTCGCAGGTGAGGTCGAAGGGCCGACTCTTCTTCTAGCCGACAATTTTGATGCCCACGTGTCCGAAGCCGGCAAGACTGTTATTGCGGAGGAAGCGTGCTGCTCAGTCGTCCCTCTGCCCGCCAACGCCACGTCGGTGTGTCAGCCACTCGACGTTGGCATAATGGGCCCGGCCCACTCAAGAGCAGAATGCGCGCCCTCTGGCTGAAAGAGCGGACGCAAGCGATCACGGCAGGCGAGAAGAGAATGGCGATGATCAAGCGAACGATTGCAGCCTACGAAGGACTTGAGACCTCTACGATTGTTGGCAGTTTTGAGAAAGCCCTCTCGAAAGAGGCGATCGTCTAATGATACTGAATTCGCTTTTATCATTACGTTTTCTTGCCCATCTCCCCGTGATGACCCATCCGCAGCTTCAACAAAAGTGACTTCTGTTTGTGTGTTTTTTTTCGTTTGCACATCCCGCGGATATTTCCGTCGTTATCTGTACTTCGAAGTTGTGAAAGGGACGGTCCCGTTCATCATGAACTTCTTGTGGTCTGGAATCCAGACTCTGGATTGGCGACCGCCCTCGTGCAGATATTTTCTTTTAGTACAGTGGACCGC
>JAADXI010000578.1:0-18441 GCA_023337615.1 Pythium brachiatum | reverse complement strand
TCAAGACAAGAACTGACGGCTGGAGAACGTGGAGACTGCAGTAAGCTTCTCTCAGGTGATCAAACCAAAATCCAGCATCGAGATGAGAACAGCGAGCGTGGGCCTCGCTTATCAACGAAATCTACTATTTATCCTGCGCGAGGAACTTCACAGCGTGGCCGTAGTAATCAGCGAGATGAGAGGTCAAATCGCATGTCCAGCCCTCCGCAGCAACAGCTTTTCGAGGAAGATTCAGCTTTGCAGGCGAGTCACTCGGCACAGGTGCAATATGCGCTGAGTTCAATGAAAACAAACTCGACGAGGCATGCGACTAGAAGCAACCAGAACGGAGAGACGGCTGACCACTTCAAATCTCTCAAAGAGGAAACCTTCAGAAAGGGTGGAAATCGTGTTCGCGACGAGCAATTTAAGTCGCTCAGCACTGATGCAGTTTGGCCACCAGGAATGGAAGATGAAGCCAAGCGCGTTCCAACTTTTCAAGGCAAGGACAGGCATCCTCTCGTCCCTCCTGGCATGGAGTATTTGGTTACCGAGGATCAGTTGCTGGAGTACTGGACATGGCTGCACTGGTATTCATGCTGGCAACTCTACTACCTGCAGTCATCATCGTCCGCGAAGACGCGTAGACACAATCAAAGCAACAACGGTCTCCAGGAGGCGCCCGCGGGGAGAGACCGATCGCAGATGCGAACAACGAACCAGGCAAAAGATCGGAACGCCAACTGGTGGGTCGATGTGAGTGCTTGTGGAGGCGAAGGCGAGTGAGCAGGACTTCAGGAATTGGTATTGCTTGACCCACGTCGCGCGCCTTCGTGTCACGCCTGAAATAGACCATGTGACACGTCGCGGAACAAGAGCCGTTCACAAGGATCTCGACACATTTGGAATCCCACAGCCCCTGCGTTCGCATTCTTGGGTCTGATGGAACTATCTACGGAAGTCAACCAACAATCTTCGACGGTGTGCCAGTACGAGTGACAATGATAGCTCAGCTATGTTTGCCAGTGGTGCCGAAACCGCAGTACTCACCCGCTGGCAGGCTACGAACCGAGAGGTCGCAGCCTGATGAAGTGCTTAGTTTGGTCCCCGAAAGTCTGATCGATACGCTGCTCGATCCACCGCGCTTCAGTCCGATTTCAGACCCGCACCAGCACCGTTCCGCACGCAAGGCGCGAATCGCCAGCAAGCACGCCAGTGGGGAGACTCCATCTGCAACGCAAGCACCCTGTCTTCGAGTGGCTATCACTACTAGAGAGATGGCTCGCGTAGAGGAAGCGCCGGGGTTGATGAGTGGCTTGTCTCCTCACCGGAACTCAGGCCATGCCAGTGGAGGGCTCATTCCAACACTGGCCCCAATTCTCGAGACGGACGACATCAATGTTGAGGCTGACGAGCAACAAAAGTCGTGTGAGAATCTTTCTTCACTACAACCACCCATCCTCGACACTGGGGGCGACAACGCCGAGCCCAACCCGACGTGCGACACAAGCAAGAATTCACGCGCTGGGGGAAGCCGACACCCTAGTCTGGCAGCCACGATACTCGAGTCGACGACTCAAATACTGGTGATTCCGCAAATCCCATGGGGTGGTGTTGTTGATTCGCTGTCGAAGGCTATCGGCGGAATTGGTGAATCGCACGCCAAGACGCCACCGGAAGTGGTTCGAGCCATGCGCTTCCGCGGACGCATCAACTTCTACTTGACCCAGCCGGAAGACTCGCAACTTGGATGGGTGCTGCACAACGCGTTGCTGCTTCTTCTCGTTATGGATGTCGCGTTGATGGCTTGTGAGACGCTCGATGGACCGCGCTTTGGAAGCGCACAACCTGGGTACCCCTATCTCCCTGGCGACTCGTTCTTCCTTGCGATGGATTCTGGTTTGACTGTTGTCTACATTATCGAGTTCTTCGTGCGGTGGGCGACGGCATCAAGCCAGAAGGCCTTCTGGAAGTCTAGAATGACTTGGATTGAAGTCATCGCGTGCACACCAGACCTCGTGTACCAAGGTATGGCCGTCATGAACAAGGATGATCCGTCCTTCAACTCGATCTCCGCCCGAGGATCGCTTGTTTTCCTGCGGCTCGCGCGTATCATCCGTATTATCGGAGGAATGCGCGTCTACGACGGGACGAAGATCATGTTCAACGCAACCAAAGCGTCTGTCGCCCCGCTGAAGATCACAGTGCGTAGTCCCTGCCTTTTGGAGCGGTCAACGAACTCTGAGGCTCACGTAGTCTTTCCTGCGCAGCTCTTCTTCCTCATTACTGTTGTGATGGTGTTCGCGACTGCCATTTTCTATGCTGAACCGTGCTACGACCTCAAGACGTGCACGTTCACAGACATCTTCAACGCTGGGTACTTCGTTATGGTCACGTGAGTAGTTTGATATCCCCTTTTCTCCTTGATTCACCGAGGCTTACGGCAACGCATGCTATTTTGTCCAGTGTTGCCACCGTTGGTTACGGCAGTCAAGTGCCATCTCTTTCCAATGGCGGCTCGCTGTTCCTGACTTGTGCTGTCATGATCTTCGGATCTTTGTACTTGGCGATGCCTCTTGCCATTGTTGGCATTCGGTATGACAGCGCGTGGCGCGAGTACGAAAAGTCCAAGCGCGAAGAGTCCAAATTGAAGGAGTTCCAGACAACAGCAGACCTAGTGGCACTAGCGGCTGCGTCTGCTGCTGCCGCTACGGCGGCAGAATCAGCTCGCGATGATTTTGGAACGAAAGGAAAAAGATTCGCGAAGACAGCTGCTATGGACGAGACTCTCGAGCCTCTCGAGACCCGCAAAGTCTACTCACTGGGCTTCCAGATCTGCGATCGCTTTTATGGCATCTCCGAGAAAGTTCGCACTATTTACGAGCTCACCGAGTCTATGTTCGACGAGTCCTCAACGACATCCGGCTCGACTCCATCGGCTCGCTCCTCTCTATCGCTAAAGACATCCTCATTCTCGGAAGAGAAAGCCGAGCAGATGCAGATACAACGTATGAAAGCTCGCAACGAGACGACAGTAAAAACACTGGAGCAGATTGTGGCCGTGCTCAAGGTACACAAGAAGTTCTGCAGCGAGATCCGTGCGCTACTGCCAGCGGTAGAGCTTGCCAGAATGAATCCAAGCACCCAGCAGACCTCCAGTACGGCTCTGACAACGTCAAGGCGTGACGGCAGTTTCAGCAAGACAGCCTCGGGGGTATTTGGCCGAGCGCGGCGCGCCTTGAGTATCGTTGGTAGAACGCGCAGTGACCGATTCCAACACGTTGGCCCACCAACGTGGCGGTCGAAGATGTGGGACGTGCTGGAACACAATGACGAGTCGCGTCGCGCCAAGGTCATCAACAAGGCCCGGCTGTACATCGCCGTGCTCAGTATCGTGTTGTTCTACGCGCAAACGACTCCCGAGCTACAAGCGACAGGAATCAAGACTTTTCTGTGCCGTCGCTCCGTAGCCGATTTCTGCGCGACATCGTCACGCGGCTTTTCCGACCAGACTGGTTGCTTCGTCATGGACGCGAAAGGCGTCGCGTCCACAACACGAGTGGACTTCAAGTGTCCCCTGAGTTCAACCAATCCAACGTGCTTTGCCAGCGGCTACAATTATGGGTCGGATCAGTTCGCATCCACGTGTGCACAAGCATTTGGACGCAAGGGCATCTTGCGGATCTGCAATAACCGACTCTGCAAGCCGCCAGTGACGCTTTGGGCTGACATGGAACCGAAATGGGCCTACTTCGAGTTCTTTTTCGGAATCGTGTTCACATGCGAGTTGTTGCTGCGTGTGGTGGTGCATCCAAACCGGAAGAAGGTATACCAAGACTTCGTATTCGTGATCGACCTCATCGCGCTCGTCCCGTTTTACGTGGAAGTCGGAGAGTACATGGCAGATACACGGCCCACGTACTCAATTGTGCCGACAGCGCCATCATTTTTTGCAGTTGTGCGAGTGTTCAAGACATTTCGTGTGCTCAAGCTCGGTACCCACATCAGTGGATCTGAAGTGCTTGCACGCACGGCGTATCTCGTGTGCAGGCGGCTGATGATTCCGATCTTCTTTCTCTTCATCGGTAGTGTGATGTGTGGTGCAGTCTTCTACGAGCTCGAACGTGGCACCGAGTGTTTTGTAGGCAAGGAGTGTTGGTGGTGGCACAAGAACATCCTCACGCCTGCGATTGCGCGCAATCTGCCGGAAGGGAAGCGTATCATGGTCCAGAACACCAAGCCCGCGCAGATCACAGACATGCTTCGGTCCTCGTGGTTTTCCATCGTGACGATCACGACTGTCGGATACGGCGACATAGTCCCCCGCACATCGTTAGGCCGGTTCTTTGACATCTTGACGATGATCATGTCAGTGTGTTACATTGCGATGCCGCTCACGCTCGTCGGCGGACAGTTCTACGTGTGCTACGAGTGTTATCTGATGGACAAACGACGCAAGAAAGCGCAACTCACGTCCGTGGAACCAAAGTGGATCCTCGCGTCTGCAGCTCAGCTGAACGAGACCAATGCGAACCAAGAGCAGCACCGTGAACCTGTGCTGCTGTCGCTCGCTGGCTTGACAGAAGAGCCGTTGATTCCAGGCCTCAACAGCCCCTTATCTGTATCTCCACCATCGTCGCCTGGACGTGTGGCAACCGCTCCACTTCTTGTCAGTCGTCGTGACGTTGGGGCGTCCCCAGACACAGCGGAGCCCGCTCGCCCCGCGATCTCCAGTGTGGAGATGCAGACCCTGACGCAGTTCGTGCTGATCTACAAGGCGCTCAACCACGTGATCGAGGACCTGAGCCAACTCAACCGCCTCGGCTCGCAGCGCGTCGCCACGAAGAAAGACAAACTGGACGAGCTGACCAGTCTGCTGCAGAAAGAAGCCGAGATCAAGGCGACAGTCTCCGAAAATATGGTGTTCTGTGTGGTACGTGCTCGGAACGTCCACGAGCTGGCACTACAGTATGATCTAATACTCAACTCTTCTGTGTAGAACGTGCTACTCGGCTTCGCCCCCGTCATCGAGAAGATCCTGGGCCTGCAGGACCCTCGCACTGGGCGTATGCAAAGCCCCACGGCTGCCATACCGTCGAGTTTTCACACAGCACCAGATCGCAAGTAACCATAGGTTTGGCTTGGCAATGCATGATCAGCAATTCGATCCGCCGAATTGGTTCAGGGAATAACTCTCACAATGCTGCAGTTGTTGAAGTTCCAAGGCGTTGGAATACTTGGGCAGAAAATAGCGCCGTGGCAGCGCTCACGGTCACAAGGAAGACCATCTCCAATCTCGAAATACCGATCGAACTCCATGTGATCTAACACCGTCGCGCTTCTAGTTCGCGCAGCTCGTAGGCGGGTACTTCGTCTCCGGTTTCGTGCATGCTCGCATGAAATTGAACCCGAACCACAGGTACAGAACGAAATGGAATGGGTACGAATGGAAACAAAATCTCGACAATTTTGGCGGAGCTCATTCAAATTCGAATATCCAGAATAGGTGACCAAGTGCAGTTGGACGACCGGTGCTAAAGGATCTTCTCGGTCACATCGATGATCGCAAAACGCCTGCAAGTACGGAGCTCGAAATTCGAGCTCCTACAATACAGTATGCAGTATACGGAAGACCAGAATTCCTCACTAATCCCTAGTGCAGTATCGCCAAACACAATAATAGTAATTGCCGCAGTTATCGCTGTATTTCGCCAAATTATCCATGTTTTATCTACACAAAATCTGGGTTCTGCCTCTGTTTTTGAGATAATATATTATATGAAGTCAAAAACACCTCAAAACAGACCTTGCCCATACCGGTATAAGGGTTTAGTTGTTCACACAAACGGGGTATAATGGATGATAGTTCTGATTATTTGGTATTATTGGTGCAATTTTGTACTGTATTTTCGCCTTCAAAAACAATAATCCGCATTATAATAGAAAATTGCCATAGTAAGGATCCGTCTATTATTTTCTCGGAGCCCTGGCTCGAATGTATTGATGTGGCTGCCTACTCTATTGACGCGTTCTACTCGTCGCGGATCGGATTCAACGCGCTGCGGCCGCCGCTCGTCACGACCTGGTCACTGCCTGGCATCACGCCCAGCAGCCCCAGCCCCGCCTCGGGCGTGTTTGTGGACGCCGCGCTGATCGACTTGCGCGGTGCTAGTAACTGCAGCGTGCGTGTGCTGCCCTGCGAGAGCATGGCCTTGAAGCCGCCGCTTGGTGCTGCTGTCGTCTTCTCCGCCCCCTCGATCGCCTCGCTATGGACGCCATCGCCAAGATTAATTGACCCTGGCGGCGCATCCAGCTCCGCGCCTTCGCCGTTGCCGTCGGGCGTCTCTACGAAGTGCACAAGATACGTGTCCATCATGGCCACGTTTGTGAAACCCGTCTTCTTGTGGAACGAACACTTGATATCGGGCATTCCTTTGACGACATCCATGACCACGGGACTCACCAGCGTCTTCTCCGGCACGCCGTTCGACTCGAGTTCGTTGGCCGTGAGCGCGTCGGGCCCCCACATGTCGTATCGCAGCGTCGACGTGCCAATCACGCCGCCGATGATGTTGCCGATGTGGATGCCGATACGCATCTGCAGCCGCTCGCCGGTGTTGGGGTCGATCACCTTGCGCACTTCCTTGTGCATGTCGCGCGCCATGGCCAGCAAGTCGCGGATGTGGCTGCGGATGTGCATCTGGAACTTGTGTTTCAGGGTGGAGCGCCGCGCCAAGTGGCCCTGCCGCTCCGACGTCATGTTGGCCAGCTCACTTGCGCCCATCGGCAGCACGCGATTGCTCATCGCGCGCGCCAACGCGCTCCCGCCGGTGGTGCCACCGCCTGGCCCACCACTGCCAGGCCCTCCTAGCACAGGACCGAGACTCATGTCCACGTACGGCAAGCCCGACACAATCACGTACGCGTCGCCGATGGTCTGCATCTTGAACACGCCGTGCTTCTCCGTGAGTTTATCAAACGCACAGAAGAGCGACGCCAAGATATTCACGACCTGCGCCGGATTGGCCTGCGACGCGATCGACGTGAAGCCCTTGATGTCCGAGAAAAGAATGCCCACTTGCTGGTGCTGGTCGCACACTGTCTCGCCTTCTTTCAGCCGCATCACCACGGCCGCTGGAAGCATTTGGTACAGCAAGCGGTCGGCGTTCAGCGTCTCGATCTGCGTGCGCGTCTTGAGCCAGATCTGGCGGCGCGTGAAGAACTCGACGCTTTGCGACGCGACCATGTTCGCGATCACCGACAGATACGTGAGCACGATCGGATAGCTGGTCTTGAAGCGCTCGTTGAAGCCCTGGATCTCGTTCCTGTCTTTCGGTCCTTGCGCGTACATCTGCAGGCTCGTGAAGCTCACGCCCGTCACCACCACCAGCGCCAAGACGTTGAAGCTCACGGCGTGGCGATGCAGGATCGAGCCACCGTTGGATACCAGAAACATGACCAGCACGGCGTCCAGACACAGGTTCACGTACCGCGACGACGCGTCCAGGTACATCTGGTAGTTCATGCACCAGAGCAGCGCCTGCGGGATCGCGAAGCTGCACAGCCCAAGGAAGTACACGCCCAGCAACAGGTTGCGTAGCTTGAACTCGGAGTAGTCGGGGAACTCACTGCGTGCTTTGCGTGCGACAGCCATCGCAATTAGCACGTACACGGCGCGAGACACGAAGATTGTGGCGTACGTCCAGCCTTGGATCGAATACGAACGACCGTGGACTTTACCCTGCGTGACAATGAGCTCCGTCGTGAGGTCGCGGAGGCACGCGAAGATCGCGTACGTGGACAGCGTGTGGAGCGTCGTCCGCGCTCCCTCCACTCGGTCTCCCAGCGTCGACTCCAGATACTTGTGCTCCATCTCGGCATCCTTGAACAAGAGCTGCATGTGGTGGATCTCCAGCGACATATCCTGCTCGACGCCCGACATAGCCGACAGATTCGTGTTCGGCGAGCCGAGATCGTTCAGACTCGTGGGCGGCGAACCAAACAGAACGCGCAGGAAATCGTACCGCGCCCATCGCTTCTTTGCGCGCAGCAGCAGCCGCTGCCTCGTCACGCTCAGGAAGTCCGGATCGAACCCTCGCTTTCCCTGTGGCTCGGAAATGATCAGCGACTCCCGCTTCATGATGTGCTCCAGCTGACCAGCACATGCCATCCGCGCTAACTCCGACAGCGGCTCGCCCAGCATGTACGTGGTCATCGTGCCCTTGCCTTTGACTTGGATCTCGCGCTCTTCGAAGCTGAAGTGGCCAGCGAGTTTCTTGTACGTCACGTGGGAGACCTGGCAGCGGCCAGTGACGCCAGTGGACTGCATGCGACTCGCGGTGTTGACCGTGTCACCAAACAGCGAGAATTGCTGCTTCTTCATGCCGACAAGTCCCGAGATCACTCGCCCCGAGTGGATACCGATGCGCAATTTAATGCCGTTGCCGTTGGAGGCACGGCACCGGTCGAGCCCAGAGATCATATCGAGAGACATTGCAACAGCACGCAGTGCAGCCTCGCGGCCCCGGTCTTTGCCCTGGAGTCCAGCACACGCCATGTACGTCTTGCCGACGGTCTCCATCTTGCGCACGCCGTGCTTCTGGCAGATCTGATCAAACAGCGAGTACACGCGATCCAGCAGCGACACGACTTCCGTTGGACTGAAACGCTGCACAAACGACGCGAAGTCGGCGATGTCGCAGAACAGAATGGTCACATCCTTTTCGTCTTCACTGATCAACGTCTCGCCCTTCTGCATCCGCTGCACGACGTGTTCCGGCAGCATGTTCTTGAGGATCTGCGTGGAGCGACGCTGCTCCAGCAGCAGCGACCGCGACTGTAGAAAGTCGCGACGCATCGACATCTGCAGCGAGTAGCACGAGTACGCGCCGAAGCAGATCACGAAGACCATGTACAGCGCGAACAGCAGCAGATCCGGCACGTCCTGTGAGCTCGAGGTCTCTTCTTTCAGCCCGAACTTGTCTGCCAGCAGGTAGAATGCAAAGTTGAAGATCGACAGCGTGAGCGCGTACAGGAACTTCACGCGGATCACCACAAACAGCCCGATGGGATACATCGCTGCTGCGAATTTGCCGGTGTCGGAGATCGTGAGCGTGAGCGCCAAGCCGATGATGCAGTACGGCACGAGAATGGTCGACTGGTAATTCTCCAGGAAGAACTTGGTCCGCACGATGCGCATGTAAATCAAGTCGCACACGAAGTAGCCGATGCGGATGTTGATGTATGACTTCTCCTGCTCCACCACCACTTCGTAGACTGCGTACAGCGGCACCACGAACGCCAAGATCTTCAGACACAAGATCACACGCACGCGCTCACGGAACGCGAACGTCAGCTCGTACTCGGCCTCGAGCTGCTGGTGCTCTTCGCCCATGAACTCAAGCGACAGTGGATGGATGTTGGGCTGTACGTTCAAGGCTCGTGACGAGTGGCCTTCGTCTTCTCGCAAAATGGGATCCGTGAGACCGACTTCCTGCGCAAGTTCGCGCTGCAGTGAAATGAGCTGCTTGGACAGCTCGTCGTGCTCTGTCGGACGATCAAAGTCCCGGAATTTCTGGCTCCATTCCCCATCGAGCAGCGACGCCGTGAGATCACCACGGCCACCTGTGGACTGCGGTGTCGATCCGTTCGTCGGCACCAAGTCGTCCGACCTCGTGGACAGCGACGGCTCAGCAAGTTTGCCTCTGGACAGGGCACCGAGACCAGCCAGTGCACTGTTGTTGATCGCGGATCCCGACAACACGACTGACCCTTCAGAAGGCGAGGGAATCGGCTCACCCAATCCGGAGTCGATCTCTTGGATGATGTCGTCGCTGGATGGAAGATACATTTGCTTGATGTACGTCAGCGCAATGTCCGGCGCAATGCACGTGATCGACGCGAAAAACATCAGCGCCCAGTACGTTCGTTCGCCAAACAGCATGTCAGCGATGCCGTAGAAATCGCGGAAGATGTCGAAGCTGGGCATCAGCGCGTACGTGCGGGAGTACAGCGTTACGAAGATCAGGAACGTCAGCACACCACCAAACAGCGCCAAGTAGTGAATGCGCGTCCAACGATGCAGACTCTGCATCGTCAGCGCCGCCTTGAGAGAGACCGTGATCACCAGCACGCCGTAGACCGCCGTGCCGTCTGTAAAGAGACCGTTGTCGTGGCCTTCGGGCGATGGCGTTCCGCTCAGAGCACCCGTTGCAAAGAAAAATACCAGTAGCGAGTGGAGGATCGCGTTTAGGACCCACACGCTGAGCCGCTTGATGCTGAGCTCACTCTTCTTGAGGGAACTACGGTACACGAACGGATACCGCAGCACGGTGCCGTCGCGAATGTCTTCGTCGGCGATGCCCAGCACGAAGATCGGAAGCAGCGTGTACAGCACGTTCCACCCGACCATCAAGTAGCTCTCGTACAGTGTCTGGCCCGAGTACCCGTTGCGCTGAGAGTACAGGAACAGCGTCATAATGAGCGCCATGTTCTTGTAGAACGAAAAGAGGATCACACGCGCCACGCGGCGGTGGTTCCAGCGCCCGTGCACTAGTAGAAGACGCGAGAGGTGGCGGAAGGTCGCGATAGCAAAGTCCGCAGCACGCACGGCTTGCATGCCTTCGTGTCCGTAGATACCCACGCCGACGTGAGCCTCTTGGATCATGCTAACGTCATTGCCACCATCGCCGACAGCGAGAGTCAGCGGCGCTCCTGGCGCGGATTTCATGAGCCCCACGACTTGAGCCTTTTGCATGGGCGACAGGCGACAGGCGACCACGGAGCTGCACTGAGAGGCCAGTTCCAGAAACAGCTCGTGGGCCAACTGCGCGGACGCCATGGTATCTGCGATGCTTGGGCGCGTTGATGTGTGGCGCGAGCTGACTCGCTGCTGTTGATTCACCGCTTGTTGAGCTTGCTTCGCCGTCATGCCTGGCTGGAGGGGCAGTGATCCGGCCGATTTCATTGACGCCGACTCAGCATGCATCAAGTGGCCTGCACCCGTAGTCGTATCGTCGCCAAACACATCGAGTTGTGCTAAACGAAGCACCTCCGACGACGGGACAGCCATGCCCACGCCAGTGTGAGCAGCGAGCTGCGCGCGCGGCTTTTTCAAGTGCGCGTCTGCCAGCAAGAACTCGAGCGCCTCTCCATTGATGACGAGCGAGATGTTGCGCGACGCGACGCCTGGGATCCACACACCCTCGCGCTTGAGCTTGCGCCTCGCGTTCGCGATCTCGTCCAGACAGTCCTGCTTGTTCTTGCCCTTGATGATGATCATCTTGCTCTTCTCGCCGATGAGCCCGCACATGTGCGCGACGGAAATCGCCGTCTCGTCCTTATCTCCTGTCAGCATCCACACGTTCACGCCGGCCTGCACGAGCTGGTCGATGCATTCGCGCACGCCGTCTTGAAGCAGATCTTCAACGCCCGTGGCTCCCAACAAGTAGATCGACGTCTCGATTTGCTTGGCGACTTCAAGACACAAAAGCTCGCGATCGGACAGCGATTTCTTCGCGACGTCGGACTCAACTTTCCACGCCATGTACTCGCGCTTGGTCAGCTTGCGGTATCCGAGAAGGAGCGTGCGAAGCGCCATCGCAGCAAAGTAATGCACGTGGAGCCCGAGCTTACTGATATCCTGTGCGTTGGCGGCGTTGGCAAACATCACGGTGTCGGCTCCCTTACAGAATAGCAGTATCTGGTCTTCGTCTTCGTCGCCGTGGTCGCCGTGGTCACCTTCGGATTCGAACGTCATATCTTCAGCCTCACTGGCTTCACGATCCGGGTTGTCGTCGGGTTCTAGAGCACGTTCCAAATCTGTTAGCGAGTCCAAGCCGAGGAGGTCATCGTCCAGAGGCAGAGGCTTCTTACTGGATGACGCTTGCTCCCAACGAGATTTCTTCCTGGCCTTCTTGCGGGCTCGCCTTGCCTTGGAGTCGGTGTCTTGGCGATGGATTTGCTGCACTACCACGGACATGCACTTGCGCACACTGTCGAATTCGTTGAGTGCCAGGAGACGGTAGGTCTCACGTACGCCGAAGATGCGGATGTGGATCAAGTCGCCATCCCGCTCTTCAAATACGCACTGAAACTCGGCGGCCGCGTTGAGCAAGGCCACTTCGTCGGGCGACGAGCCAAAGTACTTGAGATTGAGCGGTGGCTGCTGGCCGTCCGCCTTGGCTGTGTGGTTTCCACCGATACCACCGCTTGTGTCCATGAAGCCGTCCAGACCGGAAGCCCCTTTCGAGGTCAGTGGCCCCAACATGCTTGCGTTGGAGGTGCGTTCACTCACTGTCCGGCCGTTGGGAACTGACGACGACCGGCCCGACACCGAGTTGTTGGGATTCGCGTCAGCGGCGCTCTCTTCCACACTCGCGGACGCTGAGTGGCACAGCAGAAGACACCGAAAGAACGGCCGCGCGAGCTCCAGCGAGTGCTGCTCGCGACCGGCGTACTTGGCTTCGTTGTCGATCATCTTCGCTAGCTGATGGAACGGACGCACGTCTTTCTCGGACAGGGATGCGTGCTTGGAGATCCGCCGTCCGTCTCCGGATCGCCCGCTGGACGAAGGTGTGCCGTTCACGTTCTGGGAGCCGTCGCCGCCTCGCATACTGTTGGAACCAACCGATCCGGTCGTGAACGAAGGGACTTTCTCGCCAACGACGCCGCTGCTTTCGGGAATCGTCGCGCTTTCACCTGCAGAGTTTGCGAGTTGCCGCAGCCGCATGGACGTGCCGTCGTAGATGATGCCGCCAATGCTGCACACCTTGAACAGCATTTGGTTCCGCGTCAGCGTGCCCGTTTTGTCGCTGAAGATGTACTTGATCTGGCCGAGGTCTTCGTTCACATTACTGGTGCGCGCCGTGACCCCAATGCCGCCGCATTTGAGCTTGGGGTCGTCTTCGATCCGTCGCGCTTGGTACCATTTCACGACTTCCAGCGAGATGTACAGCGAGATCGGCACCATGTTGTTGTACAGGATCAAGTACGTGATCCACGCCTCGAGAAAGCCGCCGGGGCTGAACTTGGTAATGTAGGGCAGCGCGGCAGCGTACGAAGGACTGGCGTGGACCTGTTTGGAGAACATCGCCGACTGCACGGAGCTCACACAACACACTGCAAACAGCACCGAGAAGATCAAGAAGATGCAGCGGTTCGCGATCCGATCCAGACGACTGAATTTCGACGGGATGGCCTTCATGTTCTGCACGAGCTTCGAGTCATTACCCGCGCCCACCACGACGCCGATCGCCCACTTGGTGTTGCACAGCTTCATGCCTCGCAGCATCACGTTTTCGATCGTGATGGGCATCTCCTCCACCTCGGGCGTCGCGTGGGAGCCCCCGTTGCTCTGGCTGTCTTCGTCGGTGCCGTACTGCTGCGTGCGGTACGCCATCAACTCGCTCTTGGCCTGCTCGGTCGAGAACGCCAGTCGCAGCACGCCATCGAAACTGTACAGTCGCTTGTTGGGCGCTTCGCAGCGAAGCTCCGCGCTCAGCGCCGCTGCGAAATCCAGCGCATTACGCGGCACGATTTGGTTCCACTTGAGGCAGCGCCGCACTTTGAGGTTGGACTCGCCGTCGAGGCTCGCGGTTTCGCACATGACTTCCCCGGTCTCGTGGCTCGCAAACAGCAGCACGACGTCTGCAGGCACTTGCTCTTTATCGTAGATCTTGACGACGTGGCCCACGCGCAAGTGCTTCCAGTAGATCGACTCGAACGACGGTCGGGAGCCGTTGCTCGCGCCGCCGTCGGTGACCGTGTGGTTCGCGTCGCCGATCTTGGCCGAGCTCTGGCTGTTGGACGCGTTGCCTTCAGGCGTCGCGCCCAGCACGTCCACCTTTTGGTGATTCACCGTGTAGTCCTGTTGATGCCGCGCGCGGTCCTCCAGTCCTTCTTTCACCATCGTGGCCAGCAGCACCATCGCGAGCGGGCCGATAGTCGAGTATTCGTTCGTGGGCGAGAGATCGGTACAGAGCTGCAGCAGCGAGATGATCAGAAAGTAAAAGTTGGCGATGCGGCGAAACTGCTCGAACAGCGACTTGGCCACGAAGTTGAACGCCGTGTACTTGGACGTACACACGTCGTTGGCAAAGTACAGATCGCCCTGGTGCTTCTTGTGCATGTACTGCGCGTACTCGTGCGTGCGCCGCACGTCGTTCACAAACAGCACGCGGCTCTTGGCCTCCACGGCACCGTGTTCTCCTGCTGCGAGCTCGTGGCCTGGTATCTCACGCACGCGATTCCAGTGGAGAAGCCGCGCAAACCACGACGACGGGCCAACAGGTTGGCCAGTGGCGGACGGCCGTGAGTCGGACAGACGCGCGGCGCCCGCACGGTAGAGATACGGCGGCAGCGACATGGCGCTGATAGAGTGTGTGGTGAGAGAACGATTAAGAAGCGACCACTGGTGCTAGATGGCCATATACGAAGCGTAGCGGTGGCGATATAGGCTGAGAAAGGCCGCCACGTGTGGCCGTCGCGGGGACGCGGTTCTGGGGCCTGCGGCGTCGCGACTTGGCCAGCCAACACGCCGTGAGCGACCGTAATAGATCCGAGCGGTCGTGGTGATACAAGCGACCTCGTTAAGGAGGTAACGTGCCATGATTCCCACGCCAGGAAGCGACTCGCGTCGTAAGCGACGCGTCCATACAGTAACTGCCGGCGTTTGTGCCATTTTGGTCCTCGCAAGAATGGGGGAATTGAAACGGATCGGCAGTCGCGCGCTCTGATTGGCTACTGCTATTTATATATTTGCGCTTTATTGGCTAGAATTTGCTCCTATTCAGCCAATAGGAGGTGTAGACACAACTACTGTGCTCGCAGTATCTATACGTCCGCTCTGGACCTCCCCAACTGGAAAGTCCAGCTTGGCCAAAATGGAGATGGAGATCGTGGGCGGCTTCTGGTCGCTGCCTGCGCGCGACTGCGGCGCCGTGCTGCTCAGCTACGCTGCAGGTTTCATGTTCGCGCGCGTCTTCTTCAGCTGGTGGCTGTTCCGTGACTACGAGGTCAAGGCCTGGTCCACGCAGTGGCTGTTCTCGCTGTCGTTCACGTTCTCGTTCAGTCTCTTTGAGATGGTGCTGTTTGAAGTCATGGACGTGCTCAGCGTAGCGGCGCGCCAGTGGGTCTGGCGCGTGGATCTCATCGCTATGACCTATTTGCTCGTGGTGATCCTGCCGCTCGCGCTGTTCTTTAACATGGCGCGCGAGTACGGACTCGCCAGACGACCAGCTTGTATCACGGCACTCGTGCTGCTGGCGATGTACGTGTATCTCTTCTGGCGACTGGGCAGCGTCGTGCAGCACGGTGATGCACACACAGACACAGCGAGCGACGTATTCTTTTCGATCCGCAATTTTGTGAGCCGCGTGAGTCTACTGGGCGTCGTGCTCATGGCTGTCCTTTCTGGGTTTGGTGCGGTCAATTGTCCGTACGAATACCTGTCGTTCTTCTGGCGGCGCGTCGCTGAGGAAGATATCGAGTTCCTGGAGAAACGACTGCGCCATAATATCGATATCCTGTTTGCCAAAAAGAAGCGGCTGCGGTTGGAGCTGCAGGCAAATGCGCGGCGTCGCAGCCACGCGAGTCAAAGCCCCAGTGCGTCGCTGTTGTCCAAGGCAGTCGCCTGGTTCAGAAAGCCCAATGAGCAGGACGGTGAGCATCATATCCCTCAAGGAGTGATGTTTGTGGTGAAAATGATTGATTGATTGATGTGGTGTTGATGGATAGAAACGTACGTCAAGAGCCTGGAGCTGGAGATCGACACGCTGGAAAACCTCGGGCGCGAGCTGTTTCTGGAGATCCACGACATGCGTGACGTCCAACAGCGCAACGTTCGCGCGCGCACACTGCGAGGGCGTGTGTTCAATCTGTTTGGGTACATTATGTCCGCGTTCTGCGTGTACAAAATGGTCATGGGCACGATCAACATCATCTTCCGACGGAACCGCGAGAAAGACCCGATCACTGATGCTATCGAGAAGATCCTGTACGTCTGGCCGTCGCTCGCGCTCTGGGTACGTTCTATACCAACCCATTCGCTAGTGATATGGCTTGTACTGATGCTAGTGGTTCTGTATGTGGCACACAGATCAATCTGCGGTTCATCTCCGAGATGGCGTCGCTGGTGTTCGTGGGCATTCTCGTGTTCACGCAGACGCGCGGCTTCCTGCTGACGATCGTCAAGGTGTTCCGCGCGTGGTCCAGCATCGTGTCCTCCAACAGCGTCGTGCTCTGGCTCGCGCAGCTCATGGGCATGTACTTCGTCTCGTCCTTCGTGCTCATGCGCATGAACTTGAACCCGACCCACAGGTACGATTCGGTGCCAGAAATTCGAGCTTTTTTTTCTAGCGGAGACCATTCGAATTCGAATGTTTGACTTTTTGTGTGTGTGAAAAACAGGCGACGCATTGACGAAGTGCTGGGCGACATTGAGTTCAATGTGTTCCATCGGTATTTCGACATGGTGTTTGTTGTGAGCGCGAGCTGCAGCCTCACGGCGCTGTTTCTGGTCAAGTATTCCAAGGCCTCGCGCACCACCAACGACTACAGCGCTCACGATAAATTCCCATGAAATTCAAGATTCCAAAAGAAGATCCGTGGTGGTGTAATGCAAGATGCCATCACATTCCACTACACGCTTGCCTTCATTGTTCCGGAGTGATGTAGGAAAGATGGATGCATAGATCCATGGCTTTTGAGTTGCGACCACTCGTTTCTGGTTGACTCCAAGGACTCGGACGACGCCGTGAAGGCACTCAGTGAGGTCTCGAGTCGTGCCGCGCGTGTTTTAAGTATGATGCTGGGAGCATCTAAGCTCGGGCGATGGAGAAGCGCAAGCCCTGATGTGACAAGTCAAAGGCGTAGTGGTGTCGTTCTGTTCGATGCAATTGACCGCCAGAAGCTGCGGCTGCGGTCGTATAGTATCCTCAGGCTTCAATTATGGGGAAAATACAAATCACGGACGTTTTTTTTGAAATAAATACCAATCGGTGACGTTAGATTCCTCAATGAGCAACTGATGGCGTTTTTTTGAGCGCTTAGAGAGCGGAGCCCCACCGGAGCGGAGCGTAGCGCGAAGTACATGCACCCACGGGGAGGGTCTATCTATTTTGGAGCCACCGCAGCGAAGCGGAGGTGGGCTACTAAGGAGCGCTCTAGCGAAGCGAAGCGGCTTGGCGCCCCGCATCAGCGGCGGTC
Organism: Pythium brachiatum; assembly: GCA_023337615.1. Taxonomy (NCBI): domain Eukaryota; phylum Oomycota; class Peronosporomycetes; order Pythiales; family Pythiaceae; genus Pythium; species Pythium brachiatum. Next base: position 1,257 of record JAADXI010000578.1, on the reverse strand, counting down.
TATGGGTTGTCAAATAGGGGTGCAATCGTCACCGATTGGAATTTATTTCAAAATAACGTCTGTAAATGTATTTTCCCCTACAATTATCGTATCCTTAGGCTACGATAAACCCTTCGAGAGATGGGTCGGCGATGGGTAGTGTGGTACCCCCCCCTGTGCTGTTCACTCAGAGACTAAGTTTTTTAAGTCAGACACCCACTTCGCACGTCGTCTCGAGCCTCGTCGTGCGGAACGACGAGGCACGTGTGCCTTTCGTACAGAATACTGAGTACAGTACCCGGTATTCGAAGGGCACTCGGCGGGTGGGCGAAGGCTTTCTCCACCACAATTCCCGTCCTGTCTCCACAACCGGGACAATGATTCGCTGATTTCTGAACGTGAAGCACGGGACCATCGGAGTGAACTCATCAACCTCGGCACTGCTGCCGAGTCGGCAGATCCCGCACTCAGACGGACCTGCTCATTAAGTTGTGGAGTTGGTCGACGGCATTTGGCTGCGCGTGTGTGTGGAAGTAGCTAATTCACTTTGCTTTTCACCGCACCGAGCACAACCAACACCAAGCCTCCCAAGCAACAACTTCAGGCTATGCCAAAGATCCTCGCCTACCACGTGTCGTCCGAAGCCGATCTCGACGTCGTAGAGCGTCGCGTGTCTGGCAACCGCTTCCGCGATGGACTGCTGTACGGATTGGACGTCGCCAGCTTCACGACGACACGGTTCCAGGGAAGTCTGCCCGACATCTCGCCGTATCCACGTGTCGAAGACGAAGGCTTTGTGGGGTATCGCTACGTCATGCGCTTCAATCCGAACAAGTTCTACAAGTTCAAGATGGCCGACACGACCGGCCGGGATGGGAAGCGACAGGCTGTGTACCTGCTTCTCAAGAAGAGCGAGCCGGAAGAAAAGCGCTTGGCGAAGCGTGTGCGTAGACGCATTCCAGAGCGCGAAGACCAGGACTGGGACACGAACTTCCCCAACGGCGCCGCCAACAACTACTCATATCTGCCCAGGTACGCATCGCAATACGCCGGTCCAGTGTTTGTGAACGTGATGTTCTGGCACGACGTCAACGTGGACACGCCCGCGCACTATGAGGACCACCGAGTGCCGAAAGAGGGGGATGCGTCCCCCCACCAGGCGATGGATGCCATGAATCTGGATGAGTGGCTCGGCAACCTAGTCGGCCACGCGGCGACGGACTCCAGTGGCGAAGAGGAGACGTCGGACGGTGCCGTGGACGCACTCGCTGGCATCTT
>JAADXI010000577.1:0-18452 GCA_023337615.1 Pythium brachiatum | reverse complement strand
TAGAGGACGCCATCTCCCACTGCCGCGTGCCGCGTTCCTGTCGCGACTGCCTGACTAAGCCAGGCTGCGTGCTCTCGAGCAGCGGCTTCTGCGCAGACGTGTCCTCGTACAATGCAACAGAAGACTACCGCAACGCGACATTCACTAACAGCACGTCCGTATCTACGACCTTGAGCTCCACGTTTCTATCGGGATCCGCAACGTATTGTAGTGCAACTGACCCCGTGTGCACCCAGTGCCGTGAAGAGTTCAAGCAGCTTGCGCTGTCGAGAGAGTCGACAAAGTTGCTGGGCACTCAGTTTCGTAGAGGCGACGGTGGCTGTGTCTGTATCGGGTTGTGTGAAGTCCCCCAGGCACGAGCTGCTCGTGTGTACGACGTGAACTGCAGCCAGCCGTTGCCAGTGGTCAAATATCAGCGACGACTCGCAGTGTTCACATCGACAAGTAGAGATCCACGCGCTCCACTCGTGAAAACACGGAAGCGCAAAGCAGCAGAAGAGTTGTGTACATTGACAGCCGAGCAAGACGTGCGCGGCTGCCGACGGCCGCGCTCGTGTCGAGAGTGTCTTTTGAAGCCTGTACGTACTGGAGTTCCTAGTCTTCTCGACCAAAATCGCTGACACAATTGTGTGGATAATACGAGATTAGAACTGCGCGCTATCCGGTGGCCAGTGCGTGGCGATGGACCAGTACAACGCTAGCCTCGACTTCCGTCTCATTGCGCGCAATTCCACCAGCGGCACAAATAACTTCACTATGGGGAGCGCGCAGTTTCCATCAATCAACACGACGTATTGTGCGCGTGAAGATCATACTTGTGCAGCGTGTGGCGACAAATTCCGGCGACAGAGTACAGATATAAACGCTTGGGACCACCTCATGACTGTCTCCGACGTCTGCATTGGTAGCGACGGCTGCGTGTGCCTCGAAGCTTGTGAAAGTGCCGTGTGGTCCTCTGCTGTGTACGACCAAAGCTGTACCAAGCTCACGGGAAACACAGTGAATACTCAGACAGTGTTCACCCAGGCCGCACTGGCTGTGATCGTGTGGGTCGTGCTGCTTTATCTCTACGGCCGCTACGGACAAGAGGACGAGACTGCGTCACAAGACGAAGAGCCTTTGGAGATGCTTCGCAACATGCTGGACGACGCTCCGCCAGGCCGATTAGATCTGTTTGGTTGGCGCGGCTTCTTTGATCGGCTCCTTGAGAAGGAGCAGCAACTTTTACGAGGCGAAGACGAGCTCCTTTCGCCCGTCACGCACCCTGTAGATTTCTTCTTCATGGCCAGCGCTCCTGACTGCGACGAAGACGATTCCTCCGCGCCGACAGCGAGGGATCCACGAGCATTGGCATCGGCACCATCATACCGAGCGCTCCAAGACGTTGGTGAAATGCCAGGCAGCTTCGAGGATATCACTGCACCCAGCGCTCCGGACTTCGATGACGAAGCAAATGACTGGGAAATCAAGCAGCATATACGGGAACGACGGAGAGCTATTCACAGGTCGGGTCATCAAGAGTGAAAAGAGAATCACTGCTCAGGCTCCTCCAGTAGTAGGAGAAAGGTCGGAGTTTAAACTCTGTATCTGGTAATCAATTCGAACGCCAGCGGCTACGCATAGAACGCGGGATATTAAGCCGTGTATTATTTCTACCGTACCACAAATCAGTCGTCAAAGTCCGGGGCTGTAGCTACAGAAGCGTCGTCATCGTAACGAACATCGTGATCATGCTCATGGCGACAGTACACTGGAGCCGATGCCAAGGCCCGCGGATCGCTGGCCGAAGGCGCCGACGACTCGTTGTGGTCAAAGTCCGGTGGTGACGGCTCGGCATAATCAAAGTCGATTGGGTGGATCACGGGCGATAATTCTTGGTCGATTCTTTGGAGAAGCTGTAGTTCTGTGTACTGGAGCCGTTGGTAGTACGACGTTCGCCATCCAAAGAGATCCAGCCGCAGTGCTGGTGCTTGGTCCAGCATGTGTCGCCAGAGTGCTGCGCTCGTGTCGACGACAGCCTGCCGCAGCGTGGCTCGTTCGTACTTGAATATCGTGTGCGCGAACGTGAGAACAAACCAAAACACCAGAGCGACAATGAAGGAGAGGAGATACGCCGGCACGTTGCCGCTACTCCCTGGGCGAACTTGACACGTCGCGTCTAGATAAGCGCTCCACCGCGGAGATTCACAGACCTCAAAGCAGACACAACCGTTGAGCCCGATACAGAACGTGCCTACGTAGTCGTACGTGGAATCGGTCGAAGTGTACATGACATCGTTCTGCTGGAAGCGGACGCGGCACTGAGCACAAGTCGTATCCTCGACGGTGCAGTAGGTCGTGTTCGCAGCTGGGAAATCGTACGCGGCGCTGCGGGGACTGCTGTTGATGCTGAAATTGACGCGCGGAAGTCGCTGGATTGAGTGTATCTGCCGATGCTCTGACAGCGATTGTTGGACATACAGCCCTGCAATCCACACCAGCAGAGCCAGTTAGTCATCCTGTATCACAACAAATTGGCCTAACAAGTGACTACCGCACGTCTTTTAGGAGACAGTCTTGGCAAGTACGGGGCTTGGCTCATCCGCGCAAGTCCAGGAGTGCGTAGTGTTCACACGTGTCGGTAGTAGCGCGACGAGCGATCTGCGATGGAGCTGCTCGTTGGATCACGTTTGGATGAAGAGAAGGATTGCAGTGCTGATCGTTGGGGAGGCGTGAAAACGGGAGCATCCTGGCCGCAGACTCTGTCATAAACCCATTACGCTCGGTAGTCCGAGATTTCGCAAGCCACAACACACACACACACACAACCACCGTCGCCCACGCAGTACTGTGTGTTGAGATACTTCACTGTCGCGCGCGATTAAGCTGCGGCCCGGAACGTCGAGCGACACTGAGAGCAGACCGGGTCGCGGAAGCCGGACAGTGCGTAGCATTAGCCGCGAAGAACACTCCGCTTCTAGGAGTGAACTGTAATTCGCCCACGTTCTTGCCGGATGCAGTGCCGCGGTCGCCAGCGTGGCGCGCGAGTTCACGTCGTCGTCATTTTTTTTAAATATGGAGCTGTTGGTTCAGTTTGTGATCAGAGCGGACCATCCTATACCAATAGGTAAATTCTTTTTACTCATTTCTAGGTATTGTGTATTCGATTACTGGAATCTCTTATACATTCACTCTGACGTATCTGCGACTTGCGCATACATGCTATTTGTATCAGAACAAATCTCGATTCTGATTGGCGCTTTGTGGGTGGTGTTCCCTCTGTCCAGAGCCAGGCCTGGACGAAGAGATCAAGTGACTTGATCGCCAGCATGAGATTTCTGCGACATGTGAGCGTGTTCTTCTCGAGCTCACCCTCCGTTTGACAGGATTCCGTTCTGTGGTGGGCACCGCACTGCACGCCACACAGCTTCGTGCCCATCTTCGGCACCCGCCGCACGCAAGAGAGAGAAGCACCCGTCCAACCCGAGAGAAGACGCGGAAGAAGGGAAGCCAGATCGTGGGGTCGCCGGACTCGAACGCATAAATAGCTTATCGATCCACAGCGCCACTCGCACTTCTCCTTCGCGCCGCACACGCCCAGCACCGGAGCTCTTCGATGGCGAGCCACCTCCTACCAACATGGCGTCACGAAGCGGAGCTCTTTTCACAGACATCGGCCTGTTCCACGCGTTTGCCTCGCGCAAGCACACAAGCACTAGCAACAGTTCGCCGGTTTCTTCGTGTTCTCCCAGTGATGAAGGACAGATGATGAAGCGCATGGGATCCGACGGTAGCGTCGGACGAAAAGCGCATGGAGGACTCGACCTGTTCGGGTGGCGAACACAGCGCAGCGAGAGTCATGAGGAGCTGAACACAAGCAGCACCCACCTTGCCCCACTCACAGGCTGTGCATGCTTTGATGAAAGTCGTTTGGGAGCGTCGGCTCCTGAATTCGACCAAGTGTTCAGCTCGGCTCCGCTCTTCGACGACGAGGATATGGCGCCGAGTGCGCCGGAGCTCACGCCCACATCGCTGTATGGCTGTTATTGTCTGGAGCGCATGCCATCGGCGCCGTCGTTTGAGGACGAGGACGACCAAGACATGGAAGGAGACGACGGAGGACTGGAAGCAGGAGAGTTTGGGATCTTCGTGATGGACGATTAAATTCGGTGGAGACACGACTCGATTCGAAGCCTTGCGAGGGCCATGCAGCACCACTGCCCTGCTTCATATTTTTACGGGTCCGATGCAAGCCCACACCTGTTAGTTCGCTGTAGTATCCATCTCACACATATATATATTGAAGTTTGTTCATTGTGGGCAATGTGTCCTCGCAAGCCATTCGTGATCGCAGCAGAAAATCGTCAAAGGATACTGACAAATTACTTTTGATTCGGCTACAAACACGCTACTACTACAGTACTACGACAGTAGTAGTTTCGTGAGCTCTACGCACTGTTATGAAACGAGCTCTACACAGACACGATGATCGAGTCACGTTAGAAGGCGGAGATCGTGATCGTCGACGCCGAACAGCTATCTTCTCCCAACAAGTTGGATGGACACGCGCGACGAGCACCCGGGAGATTGTCAACTCCCTTGGTCCAGCAGGTCAGGATTTGCGACAGGTATTTGCCCGAGCACTGGAGCACGACCTGGTCAGTGCCGCCGTACGCTGAGCGCAGTGATGCTGTGGAGACGGATTTGCCGTAGTTGTCGCCCACAAATGCCGGCGTGGGGTTGTTGATAAGTAGATCAACGGTGGTCTTGAAGTACGTGGCCTGATCTAGACCCGTACACGTGCCGTGCGTGGACCATTCGTGCTGCCAGAACGACGAGTAGGATGAGCTGGAGCTCCCCTTCTTGACATTGGGCCAGTACTTGGTCAGCAAGTCGATCGGCATCGCACTGGTCACGGTGTCCAGATCGAACTCTTCATTGGAGCAGTGCGATGGGTACTTGCCCGAGGTCACATCCGGCCACAGGCCGTGGACTGTGAAGCTGGTCTTCCAGAACTCGTCGGGGGTTGAGCAGCCTACGTACGACGACTGACCGTGGCAGAACTGCGGCTGCCAGCTCTGGGCAAACGCATACAGCGACCACCGGTCTGAAGTATCGGCCGTCAAGTTGGCCTGCTGGAGCCGACTTTCAGCTGTAGCGTGGGTGGCAGTGGTGGCAAAGACGGCGAGGATCTTCAAAGCACGAGCGAACATGCCTGGGAGAGTGGTGCCTGGGTGGGGGCTTGGAGGGTTGGAGAGCTCTGACGACAAATTGGGAATGAGTGAAGCTATCCTACCTCCTTGTGAGTCATATTGCTCTTGATAATCCGTCGCTGTGCAGCTAGGCAAGCGCTGACCCTCATGCTCAGGTAGTCGATGGTCACTGTCGCTGTCGCTGTCGTGTCAGCGCGATACTTGAACTGCTGGTCCTCAGCGCCAAGAGGAGAAGTTCCGACAGCTTCTTCGGAATGCGCTTTCAACGAAAAGCTAGAAGACTGGATGTAAGGCCTTACGCCGGAAGCACGACAAGCATTTCCCGCCGGCTATGAGAGCAACCAAGTGAATCCCAGACTAGAGGAGCCTCGTGTCTGCCTCTCTTTCGAGAAATGTAGTGAAAGCATCCGCCACAACGCCACGGAAGTCCTTGCACAAGTACGGTATGATACGGGTGGTCCTTGTCACTTCTATTTTCGTGTCTCGCCCAAAAACAAGGCTTTGAAACTTCATTTTCGGAGGTGCGAAGTGGCGAGGAAGCCTGACAACAGGTTCTTCGCATTCTCGGAGTAAACCAGAAGAAACATTCGCTCATGTGCAAGGAATAGTCACCTTCGCGACTGTATCCCGCATGTTGCTCCTCAAGCATCGCGATGCACTTCGAAGTGTTTCAGGGGATTTGTAGGGACATGGAGTGATTTGAAGCTCACGGTATCATCAAAAACACATTCATGTTTGCAGCAATGGGCGTCAACTGCCCCAAGGAAAAAAACTATAGTCGGTCTGGCTACAAAATCGCAGGCTACGGAACATCACGAAGTGAGGGCGATTACCACGTCGTGGTGGGCGACTGGCTGCGGGTTTCTTAGAACGCTGGGATCGTGATGGTCGAGGCCGAGCAGCTATCTTCTCCCAACAAGTTGGACGGACACGCGCGACGAGCTCCTGGCAGGTTGCCGCTTCCCTTAGTCCAGCACGTGTAGATCTGGAGCAGGTACGTGCCCGAGCACTGGAGCACAACCTGGTCAGTGCCACCGTACGCCGAGCGCAGCGACGCCGTGGACACCGCCTTGCCGTAGTTGTTGCCCACGAACGCGGGCGTAGGGTTGTTGATCAGCAGGTTCACAGCAGTCTTGAAGTACGTGGCCTGGTCCAAGCCCGTGCAGGTGCCGTGCGTGAGCCACTCGTGGCTCCAGAACGACGTGTACGACGAGCTGGAGGTCGCCGTCTTGACGTTGGGCCAGTACTTGTACAGCGTCGCGAGAGGCACCGCCGCAGTGACCTTGGCCAAGTCGAACGCTTCGCTGGTGCAGCTCGATGGGTACGTGCCCGAAGTGACGTCCGGCCACAGGCCGTGGATGGTGAAGCTGGTCTTCCAGAACGCGTTGGGCGATGAGCAGCCCACGTACGAGGACTGGCCGTAGCAGAACTCTGGCTGCCAGCTCTGTGCGAACGTGTACAGCGACCAGGCCGTCGATGCTTCGATGGTCGAGTTGGCCTGGAGAGCCAAGTCTTCAGCGTTGGTGGCCGAAATGGCGGTGGCGGCAAGCGCGAGCGTCTTGAAAGCACGAGCGAACATGGTGGCTGGCGAAGTGGAGGAGGGAGACTTGGTGGCTTTGAGTGAAAATCCAGAATGAGAGAAGCGATCTGGACTGTCAGCTACCTTGTCGATGGCGACCAGAGGCCACCGCTGGAGGTCTTTGTAATCAGCGCAGTCGCTTGATCTCAACGAGGGCCCAATCCTTCATACTTGGAGGGTGGATGGTCATCTATTACGGTACGTTGCGATGCCAGCGCGATGCTTGAGCTGACGAGAGGAGTACTGGAGCTCCGTGTGCGCATTCAGGCGCGTGAATGCGCGTCCATGAATCGCTGGAAAGACTGTGGTGCTGAGGCGTCAGCAGACACGCCAAAAGAACGCTTGCCAGCCTTCGCGACTTCGTCGTCTTTCCAGTTTGAAGCTCCTATCTGCGAGTACTGTACCGTACACGATGGATTTCTGTCCTCGACTGGCTGGCCTTGACTGCGGTGCTCCTCCATCGTCGGTACAGTACAGTACAACGCCTTTGGTTATCAGCGTTCAAGCGAATCCCCAGCGAGAGGAGACGCGTATCTTTCCCTTTTTTCGACGAAGATGGTGAGCAAGGCCATCACCACGCCCGCCCGTCACTGAAATCCTGGCACCACGCGGTGGTAAGCCAACTTCAAATACCAAAACACGCAAACGCGTTTGACTATTCTGTTTAAGTGGATATTTTGATTCAGTTCCGTGTTTGGGAAATAATGGGTGGGTTTCACCTTGCATTGTAGTTTGAAGGGAGACGTTTGGAGGTTGGTTGGATGGATCTCTCTCTGTTGGTTCGGTTCACGCGATGACGCTTCAGCCTCACTGCAGGTCGATGATTGAGGCAATGGAGAACGATGATGTGAGTTTGCAAACGATACAGTCTGAGTGTCTGATAAGCCACCCTACCCAGTTGGTTAGGAACTCGACCGAGGGTCAGCGAGCCTCCAGCACCAGTGTGCAATTGAGTGGATGGGTGGGGGGGGTGGGGGGGAATCGCTCCAATTGTGTCCATCCGTCTTCACACCATCAACATAAACTTTAAGAAACGCGAGCGAAGCAAAGATTCGATCCAGAATCTGATCCAGGCACGGGCGATTGCTTGGTGGTCAGTGCCGCTGTGCAATCTCCCACGTCACCAGCGTGTCAGCGTCAACAGCAAAAACGTCACGAGGACGCACCTCAAGTATAGAAGCATTGAAGTTGACTTCTTCCAAGGAGTCGCGAAAGAAGATCCAGTCACAGTCACACTTGGCGTCCAGTCCACATACAGTACAGTACTGCAGAGTCTGCAGTCCAGCTTCGTTCATAAAGATTCCCAACACAGAGATTTCTCATTCAGCGCCTCAGCCTACAGCCAGCAGTCGCATTCAGAGTACTCTGAGTCCAGTGATCCAGTAAGGGCTCACTCTTCTCAGCGTGAATGCAAGCGAATGCTGTACAGTACTAGATCCCAGTGGACACTGTCGCACCGCCTTCAGTTCGTTACTACGTAGTATTCAATTCGATTCACAATTATCAGCAGCCCGAGCCTCCAAAGATCTTGAGGCAGCTCGTGGAAGGCGTGGCTACGAGCGTATTGAAGATAACAGAGACCATGAGACTGACCACGAGCATGACCATCGTCCACTGGGCGTACTGCAGAGACACCACGCCTGAGCGGTGGAGCGACTGGAGCTGCAGCTTCTGGCTGGGCGCGTACACGATGCCCGAGCACGCGAGGAGCTTGATCAGGTAGCACACGAGCAGCGCCATGAACACGTTGCGTCGCATCCGCTTTGGCAGTTCGATCCGTGTGGGGTCACGCTCCACCCTCCTTGCATCGCGCCAGGCCAAGCCAATGTCCAGGCCGTTGTCTCGGATCGCTTGGGTGTCGAACACAAAGCTGATAGCGTTGGAGACGGACGCTGCCAGCAGTCTCATGATCGACGCGGTGGACGCGACCACGCCGAGCATCGCTCCTTCTGCGTATCGAGGAGCGATCTCGATGGTCATCGCGACTTCCACTGCGACGATGAGGCCTCGCACGAACGCCTTGGTGGATATGAGAAGCGTGTACAGCCCCACGTTTCGAGAGATGTCGAACAGCACGAGGTTGAGGTAGATCATCTGCGGCAGCCACATACCACAGAGAAAGCCGATGGCCAGGAGCCGCTTCCAGCTCACATTGAGGAAGAACGCTCGCCAAATCAGGATGGCACCGAAGCCCAGCAGCTCTTGGATGATCTTTCCGGAGGAGGTGAGGTCCACGGTCACACCCGCCACTTCTTCAAGCACGCTGTACGCGTAGTTGATCGCAAACTCGGAGAAGAACACGAACAGCACGAGAAAGCGGACGACGTGCCACGTCGAGACGCGTTGTAGCGAAGCCCAGACGACTTTGACGTGGGCCTTGGCTCGCATGGTTGGACTGATCCGCACCGAATAGATCTTTCCTTCCAGGTCGTCCTCGTACTCTTCGAAGCGCGGCCTTGTGAGCGTCTTATCTTCCTGGAAGCATAGCGCTGCGCCAACGATAGGGACCACGGATACGATGGCGAGGAACGTGACGATCTGGCGCAGTGTGAATATTGGGACCACGCCCAAGTCGGTGATCTGGAACACGATGTGGTTGGTGAGACCCTGGCCGATACTCTCGCAGAGCGTTTGGATCATGAGGAACGTGCCGACAACTTCTCCGCGGTTGGTGCGCAGCTCACGCTTGCTCATCGCGATGAAGTAAATCTCGGCCATTACGATCGTCAGGATCTCACCAAAGCACGCCAAGCCCAGGAGGAAGATACTGCCGACCACGAATCCGGACGACGGGGATTTGTTGTGGGCAGCAGCTCGTTCTTGCGCGTAGCTGACGATCGCCAAGATAAACAACGAGAGCGCTGTTAGCATCCAGCCCGCCACGATGTACGTCTTGCGGTGGGTGTTGAGGACGGCAAAGCAGTCGGAGAAGAAGCCGACGACGAACATGCTGGACCACGGCAGCATGACGAGGATCTCGGCCGCGTCCCCTTGTGAAGACTGCATCTGGAGCTGGGTCTTCATGATCGGAAGCACCCCGCGCTTCAAGCAGGATGTGAGCAGACTCGCGAAGATAACGGAGATAAGCAGGCCGATATGCCGCCTTCGGAACAGACCGAGCGCGTGCTGGTGGTCATCGAGCAGCACCTCATCAGCTTGGCTTTGGTGGGAAGTAGTGGAAGCGGATCGATCAGGAGGCTGGCCGTACGGATCATCCAACCCTAGCTCGTAGTACATCTCGCGGATCCGTTTGCGCAGCGATTCGTCTTGTGAGTTGGCCGATGTGGTCATCACGAGACTCTGCGCGAGTAGCCGAGTCGGCGACATGGTCGACGTGAGCTCCATTATGGCATGATCCTGGTGTCGTCGGCTCGCGAGCATCGGTAATCCTCTCGTTGATTGGGCGTCGGGTGTCGCATTGAACTCCATGCCATTGTTTCGATTCTCGCGCATCGTAGAGACGTCGACGTAGCGCACGGTGGCCGCGGCGCTGTGCGGCGCAGTCCCCGTTGAGACCGTAGGACGGGAGTCCATGGCTGGTAGGGAATTTTAACACGAACACGGGAGACCTGCGTGGTTCGCTGGAAGATCCAATCTGAGGGGAATGCACAGACCGCGGCAGAGCCAAGCGGACATGCCAGCCTGTGATTGATACGGCCACGGCCCATGAGACCAAAGCACTGGATTGTTGCCTTCCCTCACCAAGAAAAAAGAGATTCACACTTCACACTCCGTGTTGTGGCTATCCATTTCGACACTCTATCCGTGTCGGCTTGTGCGCAGATCCCCAGTCTGTTGCAGCGTCTGTATTGGTGCGGTGTGGCTTCCTCTCAATTTCCAAGAGGTCCGGTTCACATGGTGTCGCGCGATGCCCTTTGCGTGGACAGGCGAAACGATTTTGATGGGTGAGAAAGGCAGCGGACCAGATGACACTATAACTAAATTCAGAAGAGTGACATACATGGCTACATTTTCGAAAAATGACAATTGCTAAACTAACTTATGCCTCCAGCTCGATCTCGCCATCCGTACGCAGTCGCTCGCGAGCCTGCTTCTTGGTCGTGCGCTTAGCGCGACGCTCCTCACGCAACTTCTCGCGGTTGGCCTTCATCTGCTCCTTCGTGATCTTCTGGCGAGGCGCGCGACGAACGCCTTTCGGTTTATTATCGTCCGAGTCCGCACCGTCAAACGCAGCGCCCATGTCCACCCATTCCTTTTTGAATCGCGGCTTCTTCACCACAGGAGCGGCTTCTGACTGCTCCTTCTCAGCCTCTGGCGCAGCATCATCACTTGGGGTCTCCACCTCCTCTTTCACGGTCTCCTCGATCTCGTCAGCTTTTCGCTTCGGAGCGTTAGCATGCACAGGAGAGCTCTGCGCAGCTTCCACCTTGACGGGCTTGGTCTCCTTCTTCACGACTGGCTTCACGGGCGAGGCAGGGGCAGCAGTAGTCGCGGACGGCACAAATGGAGCGGCGTTGCTGCTGAAGTTGGCCATGAACGACGCGACGTGGTCGGCCACCGCCTGGAGCGGAGTCTCGTCTTCCTCGTCTTCGACGACCTCCTCGTCCACAACGGCTTCTACAGGCGCACGCTCGTGACGGAAGAAGCAAATGTGTCCACGCTTGCAGCGGCCCTTCATGAAGTGCCGACAGATCGGCTTGGGTCCCGTGTGGATTGGCTTTCCCGAGGCATCCAAGGCTGGCGTTTCGTCCTTGGCCTCCGTTTCAGCTGCGACCTCCTCCTTCTTGTCCTCAGTCTTTGGAGCCTTGGGTGTCTTCTTCTCAGCGACCTTCTCCACGACCTTCACCTTTGGCGCTTTCACCACTGGCGCCTTGGCCACTGGCTCGGCCTCCTCATCGTCTCCTTCGTCCTCCGTCTCCGTCTCCTCATCCGACTCTCGGCGGCGCTTCTTGCTCGGCTCTTCCGTCGTCACCACCTCGAAATCGCTCGGACGCTTCTTCTGGACTGGCGCTGGCGGCGCCTTCTGCTCTGGCACATCGAGCTTCTCGTGGAGGAACAGACAGCGCTTGCCACGGTGGCAGCGACCCGTCTGGTACGCGAAACAGTATCGCGGCTTATCGTCTTTTGGCTTCTTGATCTCGCGCGGCTCCTTCGACTCCTTCTTCTCCTTTTTCGACTCCTCAGCTGGCTTGGCATCCACCGCCTTCGCCTTCTTCTCCGCCTTCGGGTCCGCCTTCTTCTCAGCCTTCTCAGCCTTCTCCTGCTTCTTGGTGTCCTTCACCGCAGGCGTTGGCGCCACTGTCTCCACGCCCTCAGCGTCTTCGTCCTGGTCCTCTGGCGGTGGCGGGTGGAAGAACTTGCAGCTATCACCGCGCTTACAGAATCCGTTCTGCACAAACTCAAAGCACGAGCCGAACTCGCCGCTCTTGATCTCGTGTGAGAACGGACACCGGTCGCCCTTGTTGCACTTGCCCTTGCGCAGCAGATAGCACGGGCGCTTGGCCAGATCGCTCACGCCCGCCGACTTGCCGTCGTCCTTGGTGAACGTGTCCTTGGGCACGAGCTGGCGCACGTTCAGCGTGCGGCCTTCGAGCTGCTTCTTGTCCATCTCCTTGATAGCACGGCGCATCGCCGCCTGTGCCGTGAACGTCACGAAGCCGAAGCCGCGCGACGCGTTCGTGTTCACGTCCAGCACGACCTTGGCGTCCGCGACGCTGCCGTACGGCGCGAAGATCTCGCTCAGTGACGCGTCGTCCAGCGTCTTGGGGATGCCCACGACGATCACCTTGAGGCTGTCGTTCGAGCGCATGGTGCACAAATCTCTTTCAACTCTCGCAAATGAGCTCTTCGTGCGATGGTGTCTCTGTCCTTTGGCGGCCAAACGACACGCTGCCAATCAAAGTGAGACCATGGAGGGTATGGTTACGTACCCATAACCATATCGTAACCCAAATGTAGCCATTCACACAATTAATTGAGGAGATCCAATTTATTGGTGTTGCAAGTCAAAATCCGGCGCGGAGGGGACGAACGGCGATGGTTCGTTCGGTTCACTGGTGCGTGGGTGGTGGTCTGCCGGTGCGGAGGCCAGGGCGTGTGGGTTGGTAGCTGTTGGTGCCGTGGGGTCGTCTTCTTCGTCGAAATCTGGGGCGGTGGGCACGGCCTCGTACACAAAATCCACGGGTCGAAAGACGGGAGACACGTCTCCAGCACCGGCGAGCAGCTCTTGCTCTTTCATCAGCAGCACGTCTTGGAAGCGACGCCATCCATAGAGATCTAGATGTAGTGCAGGCGCTTGATCGAGCATGTGCCGCAGCATTCCAGCTGGAGCAGCGGGTCTGGAATCGGCAGTATCCTCACTCCGAGTATCGGTACGGTGCTTGCGTATCCATTCACGGACCAGATAGATGAGGATGGGAAGAAGCACCACAACGGCCGTGACCGCAATGGCGACGTTGGCATCAGAACGTGTGCTTCCCAGTTTGTAGCTGGTATCTCGAGCGTCTTCCATCAACAATGTCGCGTTCTCGCAGCGCTCGATGCACACACAGCCGTCGCGTCCGATGCAGAAGCTCGTGTCGACCGTTGGGAAATACAGCGACCCACCGATCCCCATATTTACTCGACTGCCCGGCTGAATTCGGAACTGTTCCCGACAAAAGGAGCACACGGGATCCACTGCGGAGCAGAACGTCGTCGCGTTGGATGGGAATTGAATAGCGTCAAAGAGATGCACGTCGAACTTGGTCTCCGTCCGGAAATCGTTTCGTGCGGAGTACTTGTCGATGCTCGTGCACTGGAACTTGTCATTCAGACCGAGCATGCATCCCTACAGAATCCAAGAAAGCAGTTAGCTCATCTACCACGCAACCCCTTGAACAATTGGCTCTGTACGTCTTTGTCCAGGCAGTCGGTACAGTTCCTGGGTTGCCGGCAGCCTCGCGCGTCGAGGACGTCGTAATATTCACAGGTTTCGTCGATCGGTTGGTTCGCTCTGCTCGCTTGGCACCCGTCATAATCAGGGTAAACAGCGTTTGCTTCACACTGCTCGATACAAACACATCCGCCCTCGCCGATGCAATGCGTGGCTTTCGAACGATAGTACCAGTCGTCCCACGACTTAGATACAGTCGGGTTGAAGGTCTTTCGGCACGACGCACACACACGGTCTGAAGCTGGGCAGTAGCTTGTGCTGTTAGCTGGAAACGCCAGGTAACTCTTCCGTGTCGTCGAGTTGGGGGCGTACATATCTTCCCACTGTGTTCTAAAATCGAGTTTGGGCGAGTACGTATCCATCCCCACACACATCCCGTCACCCGACAGGGAGATCATACAACCCTAGCCATTATCGGTACACAGCATCTACAGATTAGCCCCAGCATTCCACGCCCACAGAGAGCCGAGTACGCACCTCTTTCTGGATGCAGTCTCCGCACATTCTCGGTAGCCGAGCGCCCTGTAGATCAGCGTAATCGTAGAAAGCACACTTGTCGTGAGCTTTGCGCGTAGTAGTTCTCGCTAGACCTGGCGGGGCGCGCGGGTCTCGGCGTGTCGTAGAATACCGCACTCGATTGAAATTCTCGTAGCGTTTGACCGGCAGAACAAGTTGCTGACCGCACTCCGTGTCATTCGCTCGCACTGCGAGCAGCTCCGGCACCTCACACAAAGCCACACACACACAACCGCCATCTCCTACACAAAACTGGCTCCGGATCTGGTCCACGGTATCTGCAGACGACGCGACGGCCTGGAAATGAGCGCGACACTGACTGCAAACGGGATCCGAGGCTGCGCAGTACGTGGTGTTGGCCGAATAGAAGTAGGCGGCGCCGCCCCGTGCGGTGAGAGAGAGATTGTACGCCGTGCCCAGTGGAAAGGACTTAAGGAACTTGTGGTAGTCGTAATTCTCGAACTCATCCCATTGGACGTTGGACGCATTGACGTAGTGGATCGCCGTGGGTTTCATGTCATGGACGCTCTGGCAAACGCCGCCGTCGGTGATCGCACAGTCCTACAGTACGCGTCCACAACAGCATCAGACGCATGTACACCATCACAATACGCCACACGTTAAACTCACAGGCATGCGCAGACAGTCCTGGCACGAGCGCGGCACGCGGCACGTGGAGATGGTGTCCTGGACGCCGTAGAAGCGGCAGGTCTCCGCGATCGTCACGTTCTTCCTGGCGGCTGCAGACGGCGGCGCAACGCGCGGATCACGGTGGGCGCAGCAGCCAGCACCGGTGCGTGCATGGCGAGCAGACGTGCGCAACGCTGCGAGCGTCGCGACCGCCGTCGCTGGCGTGGTCTTGGTCGCGCGCTCCATCTTCTCTGGGGTTTGATAAGTGAGACCTTGCAGAATCCGATGCTGCTTCGAACTATTCAGTTTGTCACATATGGCAATTAATTGCTGGGCCAGCAATACAATTTATTGTTGTGGTGTGTTTGAAGTATCAGTCGAAGTCCGGGGCGGACGGAACGAGCGGATCGATTTCTTGACCGCCTTGCTCTGTGGCTGGTGCGGATGCGAGAGCGTGTGGGTTGGTCGCAGTTGGGGCGGTCGACGCTTCTTCTTCGTCAAAATCTGGAGCTGTTGGGACGTCAGCAAAGTCGAATGCCTGGGGTCGAGCTACTGGCGAGATCTCCTCCACGCCAGCGAGCAGCTCATGTTCTTTGGCTCGAAGCTGCTGGTGATAACGCCGCCAACCGTAGAGATCCAGATGTAGTGCCGGCGCGCGGTCCAGCATATTGCGCCGTAGTCCTCGGATCGTCGCCTGTGTCTCCACGACCTCCGGCTCTGGTTCGGTATTAGCCTGCTTGTCTCTAGACCACCACACAGTCCAGAAGATAATAAGCAGGATGCCGAGCATCGCAGAGGAAAGAATACTGAACGACTCGGATGACGGCCGAACGGAGGCTGTGCGACATTGGGTGTCGTGCGCGTCCATGAGAAATAGGTGTGGGATCTCGCACCGCGCGATGCAAACGCACCCGCCTTCGCCCACGCAGTATCTCGCGCGCAAGTTCCCTTCTGTATCCGGTTGTAATGTCTCCTTGAAGTTCTCTCGGCACTTGGCGCAGACAGCATCGGTTGAGACGCAATAATTGGTCGCGTTGGACGGGAATTGCAGCGCGGTGTTGGTGGCAACGTACTTGGCTTCCAGTCGAAAATCCGACGGTTGGGTGCCGTTCTCAGCACGTGTACAACTGGCGACGCCGGCGTAGACTACGACCATACAGCTCTAGAGCGGAACACGGAAACGTGTGGGTCGTGAGCCAGGTACAACACCTTTTCGTATACATGTTAGTACTGCGTGTTGATACCTTTTGCTGCAGGCAGTCGCTGCAGTTGCGAGGCTGGAGACAGCCTTGAGCGTCTTTCTCGCTCTGATACGCGCACGCAAACTCGGCCGCAGGCCCCTCGAAGCTCGTTTCACAGCCCTTGACGGTGAAGTCTGGGATTTTCTCGCACTGCTCGATGCACACGCAGCCCCCATCACCCACACAGAACGATGAATTCGTCCGGTGCACCCAATTATCGGAGAGCTCCCCCCAATTGGACGCGTGGACTGCGAAACCCTGGCGGCACTTGGCGCACACTGCGTCCGTGGCCGGGCAGTAGGTCGTGTCGTTCGCTGGGAAGCTTACGTATGAAGGAAACGCGGGCGGTTCACTGCGGAAGTCGAGACCCGTCGCGTAGGATTCCATGGTTGTACACATCTCGTTCTCAGCTAACGAGATCATGCAGCCCTACATCGTCATGAGCCTACAGTGTCAGCGGCGACATACCATTCAGTATACGAGCCCACCTATCCCATTGCGTACCTCTCGTTGGAGACAGTCGCTGCAGCTTCTCGGCTGGCGGCAGCCCTGAATACTCTTCAATTCCCCATAGAACGCACAGGTATCTTCCACTTGTCTTGTGTGAACCAGCGAAGGCAGCGGAGCGCGTGGGTCTCGCCGTCGTGTCGAAAACACGGCGAGATCGATGCCGTCGGGGTCTTTATACGACGGAGCGTGGGCGTCGGACGAGCAATTGCGGTCATACGCACGCACCGCGAGCAGCTCTGGCGCTTCACACACAGCAACGCACACACAGCCATCCGCGCCGACACAGAACTGCGTGCCGAGGGCGTCCACAGTGCGTGGGGACCGCGCCAGGGCCTGGAAATCGGCGCGACACTGTGAGCACACGGCGTCGCTCGCACTGCAATAGGTAGCGTTCGCAGAGTAGAAGGCATGGGACGCGTGGCTCTTGCGCAGGGTGTTGTTGTATCCATACACGTCACCGTGGGGATATTGGGCCAGTGTGAGGTGGAAGTCGTCGCGTGCGGAGCTCAAGTCGCCGGCGTCTCGGCACACGCCGTCCATCGCGATCACACAGTTCTAATAGACAGCATCTCTATGAGTATTATCCACACACAAAACACCCACCCGTACAGACAGCAGGGAGGGGCGTACCGGCATGCGCAGACAGTCCTGGCACGAGCGCGGCATGCGGCACGTGGAGATGGCGTCCTGCGCGCCGTAGAAGCGGCAGGTCTCCGCAACAGAGACGTTCTTGTGGACGGGAAGCGGCGCCGCACGCGGGTCGCGACGCGCAGTCGCAGCATGAGACGCAGTGGCGCGTAGCTGCGCGAGTGTAGACGCTGCGGCGGCGGCAGAAGGCGAAGCGGGCACGGCGGCTTCCATTATGGTGCGGGTTTGGATGGCGAACTCCAACAGCAGTTCTGTTGGGGACTGAGCGGATCAGTACTCAAAGTCTGAGTATCTCATGATGCTTTGAAGCGTGGGATCCCGGTTCTCCGGGCCAATAATGGGTGCGATAGAAATCCTTGATTGAGGCGCGAAGCTCCTCTCGCCACAGTGAAGATCCCTCGACGATCAGCAGGACAGACGCACCGACCTCAGCGATGGCCACGGCTGTGCTGCTGCAGCGGCGACAGAGTCTCAGCGCCTTCTCCACCCGTGCGCCGCTCAACCCAACTGCGGTGTTTCCAGCGACGAGGACAACGGATGCGACGTGTGAATTCCACGGCGAGCGAGACGTCCGCGACTGCCACAGGCCGAGAAGCTGCCGCGCGTGTCTGATGGATGAGGTGAGAATCACCACCACAATCAGCGTATGGTCTGTATGATACTGCCTGCGTACAGTACTCACTGGCATGGCATGTGGGAATGACTGTGTACTGTAGAGCTGTATGATCTCCGGCTACACGTGCGCGAGCACAGCTGCGTACTCAGAGGCGCTGGACTTTCGGAATAGTCTACAGGCCTACTACAACTTATCGAACTACGACAACGCAGTGGTGAACGGCAGCGTTCGTTTGTTCTTCCAGAAATCTCTCATTCAAAATCTGGCGCTGACGGTACACTTGCATCTTCAGCAACCATTTCAAACCCAGTATTCCCACCACAAGTTGGCGCTTGCAGTCGAAACAACGGAGCCGACGCCAGTGCGTGTGGGTTCGTAATCGTCGGTGCCGTCGACTCTTCTTGCTCATCGAAATCGGGTGCCGTCGGAATCAACGCAAACTCGAACGCCTTCGGACGAGCCACTGGCGAGACATCACCAGCAGTACCAGACAGCAGCTCCCGCTCTTTACGGAGGATCTCGTTCTGGAAGTGGCGCCATCCGTAGAGATCCAGATGCAGCGCCGGTGCGACGTCCAGCATGTACCGACGGAGGCCTCGCACGGGAGGAGTTGAAGCTTCGGTAT
>JAADXI010000576.1:0-18486 GCA_023337615.1 Pythium brachiatum | reverse complement strand
GATGCTGCCCGTGAGAACTGGTGGAACGCCGACAAGGGCGCCGAGGGCTACGTGACCTACAAGCCATACAGCAAGCAGTAAGTGCATACAGTAGCTGTAAAGAGCTCTATAGACAACAATACATGTAGCTTATTGACATCATACTTCTCCTGTGGTCACGCTGGGTGGCACCATACAGTCCAACATATTCGAGTTGACAGGGCGATCGAGCATTGTATCATGATATCGAAGATACCTCCGTGGAATAGAGACTACTACAGTAAATTTGAAGCACCAGCCACATCTTCAGCCGATCGAAAACACTAACACTACTGAGAGTGTTTCAGGTTTTTGATCACTCCATTTTGTACGAAAACCAGATGTCTCTTTTGAGCCAAATGCATTCGGCAAAAAGGATGAATTCCACAATACTATGTACTGTGGGATTTTGGAGGAGCTAGAGTGCACCTAAAGCACGGTGCTTCAACCACCCATGCTCATATATGAGGTAGGGACGTGTCCACACGTCCAACGCATCATACAGTGTACTAGCCAGGTTGAAATTGAGTGGAGGCCCTTCGGTCGAGTGGCCAGTGGCTGTAGCCACTGGCCACAGCTTTCTCCACATTCCTCAATTTCCCTCCTTCCACCTCTCCAGTCCCCCGAACCACGACAATGAAGACCTCCACGCTGCTATTCGCGGGTCTGTTCGCTGTCACATCGGCTCAAACCGTTCCCCTCCACGCCGACGCTATCCAAGCTACGCATGTACTCACTGCGACTTCGAATGCGACTACGAATGCGACTGCTGGAATGGGTTTGTTGGATAACTATTGCTACCAGCCCGCGAATGCCGTGCCGCTCTGGTACCGTCTGACCAAGAACGACGGGCCTCACGGCTGCCACGTGCCGCCACTGGACTATTACTGGGCAATGCTGCGTTCGTACCGCGATGGCGGCGTTCAGAATGTCCACTGGAAGTACACTGACAACCCGAACGACCTGGAGTGTATGGAGAATTGGATCTACCATGCTGCCGATGGCCAAACGGTGAAGGCGAAGGTCCCTGGACGAACCACGACGTTCGGCCTCAACCGCCGCTGGTGCGGACTGCCGGTATACAACGACGGCGGTGTCCAGGGCTTCCAGTGGGACTACTGCCGCTGCTCAGAGGATTGACCACCGATCGAGGTCGACGTTCCAGCTCCTGTTCACAACCAAGCACGGCATCGTGGTTAGGACCCTACGCTTTCGTAGCGCACCAAATACACACATATTTGTTTGGGGTGGAGCTAAGCACATTCAATTGACTGGATAACCGTGCGCAGGTTGTTGGAATGTTCACATTCTGGATGAAATAGAATGGAGATGAATGGAGCGTAGCTACTGTAGTGGTGTGGAATCATTGCACCGAGTGGAGTATTCTCCTCAAAGGTCGTTCACAACGGCAGGATCGAGCCGTCGTAGTTGAAGAACTTGCCCGTGTCTTGCGCCTTGATCTCCGCCAGCACCTTCGCCAGACCAGCCACACTCTCGTCCTTCTGAATATCACCCGAGTCAGCGGTCATGTCTGTCGCGACGTACCCAGGGTGCAGCGCCACGGAGACGATGCTGTCCTTCTTCAGATCCAGCGCCAAGCACGAGTTGACCATCAGGAGACCGCACTTGGCCGTACGGTAGCCGTACATGCCGGTGCCCATCACGAGGCCGTCGTTCAACGCGATGCTTCCCATGTACGAGCTCATGTGCGCAACAAGGGCCGAGCCGTTCTTCAGGGCTGCCGCACGAAGATGAGGCACAAACGCACGTGTGACGAGCAATGGACCGATAGTGTTGATGTCAAACTGGCGGATCAGCGACTCCTTCGAGGCCGATTCGAAAGTATCAACGACCGCAATACCAGCGTTGTTAATCAGCAAATCGACAGCTTCGCCCTCCAGTTCCTTCGCAGCCGCGAGGATTGACGCCTCATCACCGATGTCGATCTGCACGATCTTGTAGGGCGCGAGCGCCTTGAGCTTGTCGGCTTTGTCGAGGTTGCGTGCGGCGCCGATGACCTTCCATCTGCTCTTCTGGTAGTGGCTGGCGAGCTCGAGACCGATGCCACGGGTCGCGCCGGTGATGAGAACAGTCTTGCCTTCAGCCATAGTTGGAGGAGGTGGGCTTTATCGGTGCTACGTGTCTTGGAGAAACAGAGAATGAAGACAGAGCCGCAGCGACGTCGATACGTAGTACGCTGCCACGGTGGCGTCCATTGCTGTGTTGGTCCTGCCACACAGGGCTGGCAAATCCAGAACCACAACTCGCAAACGATATGATTGGCTAGAATTGGATAGGTGACCAATCAGAATGCTGCAATGTGAGAAAGGCAACCAAACTCCATAAACATGGCTACACTAATTCAACCAAGCCAAACACACACTGTTGGGGAGGTATATCACTCAATCTCGTCATGTTCGAACGCAAAACTTTTGCGGCAAAAGCTGTCATCAACCTAACGGACCGTTTGTTCAATCATTCACTCAAACTGTACAGCTTCGCTTAGAGGTTCTTGCCCGTCAGCGCTTCCTTCATGTTGGCGATGAGCACTGGCACGACGGCTGGATCGGCGAGCGTCGACACGTCTCCAAGCGAGTCCTCTTCGCCGGCAGCGATCTTACGCAGCACGCGACGCATGATCTTGCCACTACGAGTCTGTTCACAAGATAGAAACACAGCGGATGAGTATCTCACGCTTGGGACTCAGTCCACAATTTCGAGCCATTCGTACCTTAGGAAGTCCTGGGGCGAAGATGATCACGTCTGGCGTCGCGAACGCGCCGATAACGTGGCGGATCTGGTGCACGAGCTCCTTCTTGACCTCCGCCGATGGCTTGGCGGCGCTGATGAGCGTCACATAACAGCAAATGCCCTCGCCCTTGATCTTGTGCGGAATACTGCAGGTCACACACAGCAACACCAGTGAGTAAGCGCACGCTAGCAAGAGAGATAACCAATCGAGACGTACCCAATAACAGCGGCTTCGGCCACCAGGTTGTGTGCCACGAGCGCGCTCTCGATTTCAGCAGTGCCAATACGGTGGCCCGACGTGGTCAACACATCTACAAATCGCATCACAATCACCGTCAGTTAGTCGCGTTTTTCCGAGCCAAACTTCCGCCCTCGCAACCCACTTACCATCGATACGGCCCGTGATAAACAGGTAGCCGTCCTTGTCGCGCTTGGCGCCGTCGCCCGTGAAGTACAGACCCTTGTGCGAAGCCATGTACACAGCCAAGTAGCGGTTGTGGTCGCCGTACACCGTACGCGCCATGCCCGGCCACGGGCGACGGATGCACAGCTCACCTTCCACTTCGTTGCCCTCCTTGATGGTCCCCTTGTCGTCCGTCACCACGAAGTCGATACCGAAGAATGGCTTGGTGCACGAGCCTGGCTTCATAGGCGTAGCGCCAGCAAGACCGACGCCGACGTGGCCACCCGTCTCCGTCTGCCAGTACGTGTCGGCGATGTAGCACTTGCCTTCGCCCACGACGTTGTAGTACCAGCGCCAGGCCTCCGGGTTGATGGGCTCGCCGACACTGCCCAGAATACGCAGCGACGAGCGGTCGTACTTCTTCACGTACTCATCGCCGTGGGCCATGAGCGCACGGATCGCTGTCGGCGCCGTGTAGAACGTCGTGATCTTGTGGCGCTGCACGAGATCCCAGTAGCGGCCTGCGTCCGGGTACAAGGGCGTGCTCTCAAACATCACAGTGGTCGCGCCATTCGCCAATGGACCGTACAGGATGTAGCTGTGGCCCGTGATCCAGCCGCAGTCCGCCACACACGCGTGGATATCGTCCTCGTGGAGATCGAACGTGTACTTGGTCGTGAGCATCGTGTACAGCAAGTACCCGGCCGTGGTGTGGGCCACACCCTTGGGCGTTCCCGTCGAGCCAGACGTGTACAGCACGAACATGAGATCCTCGCTGTCCATCCACTCAGGCGCGCAGTACGGACGGTGCTTGGATAGCTCGGCCGACATGTCAATGTCCAGGTGCTTGTTGTAGGTCACAAACTGGTTGTTCGTGCGCTTGAACACAAACACACGGCGCACAAACTCCAGGCCGTGGACCGCGTGGTCCACGATCTCCTTGAGCGGCAGTGTGCGGCCACCGCGCTTGCCTTCATCACTGGTAAACACCCACTTGCACTGGGCATCCACGATACGGTCACGCAGTGAGTCGGACGAGAAGCCCGCAAACACCACGCTGTGGATCGCGCCGATACGCGTACACGCGAGCATGACGTACACCAGCTCCGGGATCATGGGCATGTACACAGCGACCGTGTCGCCCTTCTTGACGCCCTGTGCCTTCATAGCGTTCGCGATCCGACACGTCTCCTGGAGCAGCTCCTTGTACGTGATGTGCTTGCTGTGGCCTGGCTCATCGGCCTCCCAGATGATCGCGGTCTTGTCGCCACGCGTCGGGATGTGGCGGTCGATACAGTTGTGGCTCACGTTCAGCTTGCCATTGAGGAACCACGCGATGTCGCCCACAGGCAGCGAGCCCGTCATGGTCTGGTCGAAGTCGTGGAACCACGACAGGTTCTCGCGCGCCATCTTGGCCCAGAACGTCGCTGGGTCCTCAATCGACTGCTTGTACATGGCGTCGTACTGGGCCATGCCCTGCACGTGCGCATTCTTGGCGACCGACTGGATGATCGGGTAGGTCTGCGCCTCCTCTGGGTGCACGTCGACCGTCATAGCAGCAGTAGGAGGAGTAGTAGAAGGAGTAGAAGGAGATGCAGATGACTGCGTGCTCGCTGGCAGATCCGGTTGTGAGCTGCTCATGATGTGGGGAGCTTCAGTGCTTTGCTTCGGTGGTTTAGTGCTTCAGTTCTTGTGTCTGTGTGTGTGACTGTGGGAGCTCCTGGATCGTGACGAGGATCCAGGAGCTGCACAGATGGGATGGCAGGGTGAGTGAGGTTTTATGATGACGCATGGAGAAGAGTGAGGTTTTAGAGATGGACACCAACGGAATGTGGGGTTTTAAGGAGAAACACCTCACCCGGGAGTTTTCTGGCTGAATTTGGAGGCTATGAGTTTAGTGACGTCACGTGGCACGCGACATGCAAGCGCGCTGCGTCACTCGAGTAGTGACATTGCTAGGATGCTATTAAAGCGAGGGAATGCGTGGGAGGGGAGCTGGTCGAAGTTGCCAGCGTTGAAGTTGAGGAAGGACCACGCTGGCCCTGTGTATAGGAGGGAGGGATGACCTATGCCACGCCTTCGAATGGAAAGCAGCCACCACGCCGTGGGTTCAGCAGGACACACACACACTGCCTGCAACAGGAGGCGTCAGTACTGTAGCGTGTGTGCGTGTCTTTGAGGGTGCACAGTATCAAACACAGTACACGATGGTATGGATGTTCATCCGCTTCCTGTGTGAGAACCATTAAAGTGCTCTTGATCGCGGTGGTGATACGGAACTCGGGCCGGGTTTATTTTTGTGTAGCACGCTGTCCAGCACCGGTACCGGTACTTTGTGCCTTGGTTGTTGGCTGAATCTGTGCTGTTATTTTGAGGAGTGCAATAGTACCGGTATCTTCTCGAGCCGCTGACCAACTTCGACGTCAAGGCCACGCACGCGATGCCGGTGCAGGAGGTTGTCGACCAGCAAGATCATGTTGCAGTACCTGCTGGGTGGAGTGACGTTGCCGCGTCGATTGGTGTTCCGTTTTGGGGTTTGGAGCCGTCCCTTCAAACAACAAAAACAGCCATCAACTCACCCACCGCCTTCTGGTTGGGATCAGTACACCGTACCATGTATTGTGAAATTGGGCGACACACTGGGTGAAATGCGCAAACACAACTACTGCTGCAGCTCCGAGGACATGTTGGCAACTTGCCATCTCTGCCAGGGCCCAAACTACTCAAGATTGCAGTGCGACTCGACTGTCTCGCTGGAGTGTGGACGGCGTGCTGCGTGGAATCATTCGCGGATTTGCACAAGCGTGGGGAGGTGTGCACGATCCAGGTCGCGTGGACTGAGGCCGCCATGAGGAATCGTTCAGCAATCCAACGAGTGATTCACTTGTTGGTTCCACGACTGCAGGACACGACTATAGGAGCTGAAGTAGAGTTTGCTCTCTTGAGAATTTCCTCTGCAACGCCGACCAAGCCCGTAAGACCACTGAAGATGAAGCTCGCCCCTGTGGTGGTCGACTGTGTGATTAGCCCAAGCACGCCGTGTCCAGTTACTATCGCCTGACCAAGGCGTTGGGGCCGTACTTTTGCCAAGGAAGACTGAGTGAGCCATGCTGCGCTCCTATCGAGACGGAGGTGTGGAGAACATCCACTGGACGACACCAACGATGAGAACGATCCGCTGGCCGCACCACGCCGTTTGGCTTGAAACGTTGCTGGTGTGCTCTACCAGTGTTCAACGACGGCGGCTATCGGGGTACCCAGTGGGAGTACTGCGACTGCTACTGGACGAACACGGGAGGCGTCAACCCGATTCCAGGGTCCGTGGACCCGTCATCGACGTGAAGATCTCGCTCCTGAGCTAGACGATTCGGTCAGGATGATCCCTGTTGGAGATCCCTTCAAAGTAGTTTGACGCGAGTGCGATTGACCTACAAACACCGATGCTTAACTTTCCATTGGTATGAGGAGTGCAGCTTCCAAGTTTTGGTAGGGGTACTGTATATTATGGGACGTCATGGCTATGGATGGAAAGCTCTGGTCGAGAACCGAACAGGATGGACCCTGTGTGCGTAGTGGTCCACGAATGCTGGGAGCGTGGCGCTTGATCCGTGGGAATTCATCGTGAATTCACCGCTCCTTATGCGGCCAGAAAAAAATCTCTGACTGTTGCAAAAGCCCCAACCGAAACATTGCCTGGCTATATGTAAAAAGATATGCGTGTACTTTCTCTTGTGATGAATGCCGCAAAACGTTGCCGATCATCGCGTTCGCTGCAGTATTGAACTGGAGACTCGGTGTTCAGGGCTCCCAGAGGCAATACTGCAACTGCCGCACACAACAGATTGGCGGTCCACGCCCACCGATCGTGGGCAACGCGCCAGCTCCTGTCCGTGATCAATCGACAATGAATACTACGTAGTGGGCTCATATTTGTCCCCATTGCCATATTTGTGGATGATAATCTTGAATCGTTTTGCGCGAAGATCGCCGATAGTCAGCAACACCGGATTAGCTGAAGTAGACTCGCTTTGCAATGATCGAGTAGGTGGTTGAAAGGCGATCCGGATATTCCATTCCATATCCATTATACATGATGACCTACGAGCGATGACAAGAACACAGCTAACAATTCGAGAAGTTGAGTACATGTCCTAGTTCACGAAGGCCTTGATCCACTCCTCCGACTTGTCCCAGAATGCCTTGGCCAACTCTTCATCGCGGGCCTGAGCCGAAGCCTCGTACACTTCATCCACGCGGATGTACTCGCCGCGCTTCCATCCGTTCGCAGTCCACGAGTCCGCGGAGGCGATCTTGGCCATGTAGCCACCGGAATATTCTGGCGTGCTGTTGCGGCCACCGCCCCACCAGTTGAAGAACGCAAAGACTCGCTGCAAGAAGAACCAGATCAGACTCGGGTTCTCACGGAAAAGACCCGTAGCTGGTGTGAAGCCCGGTGTGTAAGCGACAATCTCCGGTCCGTTCGGGAAGCGACGCGCAAACTCCTTGGCGTACAACAGGTTGCACAGCTTGCTAGTTGCGTAAATGCCCATGCCGTTGAACGGCTCGTGGCCTTTGGCAAGCGCGTCAAAATCCGACATATCTGGGGCTGGAAGTCCGGTCTTCTCCGCTGGATCGTGGGTCTCAGAGCTCAACATCATAATGTGCTGCGTGCGGTCTTTCAGCAAGTGGAGCAGCAGAAAGTGCGCCGTGTGGTTCACACCGATCGTAGTCTCGTAGCCATCCACCGTGTGGGTCTTGACCTTGACTTGGACGCCAGCGTTGCACACGATCGTGTAGAACTGGAGGTCGCGCTGGATCAGCGAGCGCGCGTACTGGCGCACCGACGCGAGACTCGCCAAGTCCACGATGCCGCTCTCCACAATGGAGGACGCGTGCTTCTCAGCGGAGACCTTGGCTACAGCCTCATCGATGCGCTGCTGGTTGCGGCCGGCCATGATCACGTGCGTGTTCTCCTGCTTGGCCAACGCGAGGCTGCATTCGAAGCCCAGACCCGAGTTCGCGCCGGTGATCAGGATCACTTTGGTGGTGGTGGTGGACGTCATGTTGGACTGGGAACTGCAGCGCAGATTGGAGACTGAGTGGTCTATCGGAGACCTTCGAACTTCGAAGAACCGCTGAAGATCGGGAGGATCACGCAATCAAACGACTCGACTTGAAGAAGATCTCACTCTGCGAAGAAGAGTGCTGGTTGATTACCGTCATCAATGGAAGGAATGGCGTTCGTTTTACAGTGACTTGGGACTCAAGTTGAGAGTTTCCCTCCACATACATCGGGGAACCCACCCGCCACCAGAACTGATTATCATCAGGACTTGACGAGGGGAGAAGAATGCTGGTTGCTTACCATCACAGAGTAGTGCTCCAGGAGCCCTAGTCACTAGGAGCACTGCTCCTCGAGTATCGGCACTGCGAGGCTCCACTCGCTGTTGCAAGTTTCACTTCAAGTCAATCGAGCCGCGTCTCACTGTCAATCAAGGGTCACGAATTACATTCCACATCAGTGATAGCTCAACTCCACGCATCGTCTGTGCTATCGGTGACCAGCCCAGTGACGAGGCCTCGTCACTCAAAATTGTCTCGCTCAGTTGGTCTTCAGGAAGTCACCAGCGTTCTTCACGATCTGGGCCACGTCCTTGACGTGGGCTTGGATGGTCGTGGCGTTGTCCTTGAACGCAATACCGTCGGCGATGCCTGGGAACGCCGCACCAGTGTAACCTTCGTAAAAGCCCGGGCCGAAGATCACGTGGCGGAACCACGGACGGTGCTGGAGTCCCTTTTCGGAGATGAACTGGCGCTCGAGACGCACCAGCTTCTCGTTCAGCGCCTTGGCGTCGTCCTGGCTTTCCTTACCTTCACTGTACTTGACCGTGAACTTCTTCGTGGCGTCCGTGAACTTGACGGCCTTGTCGATGAAGTGGTCGATCGACGTGCGTAGCTCCGAGTAGTCGATGTCGAGCTGCAGGGCCTTGGTCTGGACTTCGAGATTGGACAGGTCCTTGTGCATCGACACGCCGTACGTCGAAAAGTCAAACGGCAGGATAGGAAGCGTGGCCAGACGCAGCGTCAGCAGACCCCACCACTGCGCAGTCGTGGCCTGCGAGGCGTAGTGTGGGTCCGCCGCCGTCTCCAAGTACATTGGGCTATCCATAGTGCTGTGGTACGTGCCGTACGACGACGACTCAGGGAACATGAACATGAGGTTGGCTGAGATGATGCCGAGGTGCTGGTAGAACGCCGTGAAGTCGGTGCCCGAGCCCAGGAACGTGATCAAGTGTTCCGGCGCGAGCGTGAGCTTCTCAATCGCAGGGTTCTTGGCACGCGCTGCAGTGGACTGAGCGACCCACTGGTCGTACAGTGTGTTCTCGGTCTCGTTGCCGTGGAACTTGTTGGACGGCACGTCCTTGGCCGTGTTGAACAGGAACTCGGCGATGGACGGCGTACCACTGGCCGACACGGTCGGCCCGTAGGTCAGATCCACGTTGATGTACGCGACCGCCTTCTCCAGCAGCTCCTTGGCGTTGTCTTCAGCGTACTCCGTACTGCCCAACAGACCCGACTCCTCTCCATCCCACGAGGCCAGCTTGATCGTACGGCGAGGTTTCCAGCCCTGCTTGATCAGCTCGCCGTAACCACGCGCGATCTCCAGCATCGTGGACGAACCACTCGATGGGTCTACTGCTCCACACACCCACGCGTCGCGGTGGTTGCCGATGATCACGTACTGGTCCTTCTCCACAGAGCCTTCAATGGTTCCGATCACGTCCCAGATCGTGTGGATCTTGTTCTCGATATCCAGGTCCATGTTCACCTCGGTCTTGCCGTCGTCACCAATGCGGTAGCCGTTAGTGAGCGTCAGGTCGCCCTGCCACTCGGCTGGCGCTGGCTTGCCACCCAGCGACTGGAGAATGTAGGTGGCCTGTGCGTAGCTGAGCACCGTCGCAGGCGTGTGCGGGATGTTGGTGGCCTGCTCCACAGTCAGGTATGGCGCGCCCTTGACCGACGCGAAGCCCGGGGTCAACGGGTCGCCACCGTAGAGCGACAAGTACTGGGCCGAGCCACGCTGGAACGAGTTCTCCGGACGCCATGGGCCGTTCGGGTACGTCGCGCCGATGCCGTAGCCGTCGTCGTGTGGGTCCGAGTAGATGAGCGTGCCGATCATACCGTGCTGCTCCGCGAGCATGATCTTGAGCCCGCGGAAGTTGCCGCCGTAGCGAGCCAACGCGATCTTGCCCTTGAGAGAGACACCTTGGTCCACCAGGTACTGGAAGTCCTCCAGACGGCCGTAGTTCACGTACACGACTGGCGCCGTGATGTTACCGGACGATGAGTACGCCAAGTACGGCGGCAACGCGTCCGGGGACGTCGTGCAGATATCGCCCTCCACTGCCGCCTCGGTCAGGTTGAGCTGGCGCTGGTTCTGCGCTGGAGCAGTGATGGCCACACGCGGCACGCGGTTCGGACGCGACAGCAGCGTGTAGTACTCCTTAATCTCGGCCTTGATGCCAAACTTCTCGAGCATCTCCTTGGTGTACACGGCCGTCTGGTAGTCCTGCGCAGAGCCCACAGGGTGCGGCTTGCTCGCATACGCACGTAAGTACGTCTGCAAGTTCGTGCGGTTGATACCCGCGACAAAGAGCTTCTCGAAGTCGGTCTCCTGGGACTCCTCCTTCTCCAGAGCTTGCTGCTGGGCCGTGTGGCTGGCGTGGGACGCCTTGTTCATCTCCACGACCTCGCTCTCCACGGTCATGACGGGCTTAGTGCTGGACGAGAACGCGTAGCTTGCAGCGACAGCAAGCACACCAGCGACCGCCAGCGTACGCAGCCACTTGCGCGAGGAGCTGGGGGCATTCTCGACTGGCACAGCGGCGTTGTGGGCTGGGTTCTCGCCGTGGAACGTGCCGTACAGCGCACTGTCGCGGGATTCAGACGGCGCCATCGCAGGTGCAGTTGGCTTGGTGTCTTGAGCTGCTGCTGGCCAATTGGCGACTGAGCTGGTGCTTGAGGGGATACGTTAGATGCACGTGCGCAGATCGCCGTCCATGGTCGCGACTCATGATGTGGGATCATTGGGATTCCAAGTTGACGTTGGCAGCTGCGTCGACTGTAAAATTCGGATTCGTGAGCAAGCCCAGAACGGTTGTAAACGGATACTGTAGTTATCAAGAGCAAATATACCTCTAATAATTGTTAGTATTAGATAGACGATACCCAATTCACAGAGTACATGAATGCTGAAACCCGTATGAGTGAATAGATGTTCAGAGGATGCATTATACGTTGTATTTTACTGTGAGTACATTTCGTGGTCAAACAGGTGGTGTCGCCACATTCCGATTTGTGGCCAATTTGCTTGAATCGGCTCACTCATCGACCACTTCCAGCAGAGTGAGTTCCAAGACAACTGAGGCTGGTCCAGCCTCAGCTTGTCTCTATGGCCTCGTGATCTTGATGCTAGATGGTACATGGTGGTGATTGGAGCCCAACCAGCTCTTGCCGTGCATGATAATGATTGCCTGGTGCAATCCGCTTTGAACGATTTTAGTCTCTGCGTCATTTGGCCAGCTTCTCAAAGCAGTCCTGGAAATTTTCACCCTCCATGATTGGTTGATATGTACATTCAGGCTACCTATTTGTAGCTTTCCAGGATGAAGCAAGTCGTCGTCAAAAGATCACAGCGGAAGACCATCGAAGAGTCGCGAGATCCAAACTCCCCAGGTGAGTACGCCATCCATCAATCACATCCCAATCGTTCAGCACAACATCAATCAGACAAGCACACATCATGGGCGGCAAGACAGTTCTCATCACCGGCAGCACGCGTGGCCTCGGCCTGGCCTTCGCAGCGCACTACAAGCAGCTCGGCTGGAAGGTGATCGGCGGTGCGCGCAACCTCAAGACAGCGGACCAGCTCCGCGCGATTGGCGTGAGTGCGATCCTGCAACTGGACGTGAGTGATGAAGCATCGATTCTGCGAACGGCTGCGGGCTTGAAGGGCGAGCCCATTGATCTGCTCATCAACAACGCTGGTATCGCCGTGTTCGACTCGATGCAGCGTGTGACCAAGGAGAACCTGATGAAGCAGTTTGAAGTCAACGCTGTTGGTCCGTTCCTGGTCACGCGTGCACTCCAGCCACAGCTGAAGGCCGCTGCTGCGGTCAGTGGCCAGTCGACTGTCGCGAACATCTCAGGTATCGTTGGCAGCATCGGCTCTGGCGCAGGGTTCCCCGGTTTGTTTGGGTACAGTGCGTCGAAGGTAGCGCTGAACCTGTTCCACGCCAAGTTCGCACGCGAGCTGAAGAAGGACAAGAT
Organism: Pythium brachiatum; assembly: GCA_023337615.1. Classification (NCBI taxonomy): domain Eukaryota; phylum Oomycota; class Peronosporomycetes; order Pythiales; family Pythiaceae; genus Pythium; species Pythium brachiatum. The sequence continues at coordinate 5,984 of JAADXI010000576.1, read as the reverse complement.
CGTGTCTCTGAGTATCCACCCAGGCATGCTTATCACGGAGATGACGTCGGGCAAGGGCCAAGTGCAACCAGACGTGGCGGCTGCCAACGTGGAGAAGCTGATCAGCGGAGCGACCATGGACCACACGGGCAAGTTCCTCGACTACTCGGGCAAGGAGCTGCCCTGGTAGATGCGAACACTCAAGTAAGGTACTGGAGACCATCCCATTTCATCTAATACTACTACCATTTTCAAGTCTACAGTGCTCATTCTCCACACAATCCGAAGATGGTTAGTTCCGGTACTCTATGGTTGATTTCTTGGCTGCAGCTTTCTTCATGACCTGAACCTCATGCTAGAAAGCCAACATCAAACGTGCTGTCAAGGATCGAGAAAGGCAACATCAGTCCGTTCTGTGCATGAGTGCCAAAGGATCTCGTCCACGGATGTCGCAATCAACCGCCGAATATTACGCATCGTGTGAAAGATACGCTTTGTAACTTTCACAAAGTTCTGTAGCTTACAAGAGTTCCGAAAGTTACTTCGAAAGTTACGCCCAGCGTACCCATCCTCCCCTCACTCATCACGTTTGACACGCGACCACAGTCCACACGGAGACGATGATGACGCGTTCATCTGCGCTGCTGGTTCAAGGAGCTTCAAGCGCATGAGCGCCACGCGATGCCCACTCATAAGAGGCCTCGCTCCCCATTCTTCAATTTGGCTGCTTCCCAGTGTCCTGTAGGTGTCTGTAGTAGAAGATATGGCGTCCGAACGCAGCCCCAAATACGGCACGTTCCACGGGCAAAGACCAGTCGAGAATGCCCCCAGCTCTTCCCGCAAGTGGCTGCGTACGCTGGCTGTCGTCGGTGTGCTCGCTGTCGCTGCCAGCTACGCGTTCTCGTCCAGTACCAAACCAGTCGTGACCGTGGAGAGCGAGGTCGCGGCGATGAACAAGGCGTCCCACGCCAGCCACAAGGCTCAGCAGCAAGCTCTGGAGAAGGAGGAGTCCCAGGAGACCGACTTTGAGAAGCTGTTTGTCGCGGGTATTAACCGCACGAACTTGCAGACGTATCTGCGTGCGTATGCGAGCAAGGCGCACCCTGTGGGCTCTGCGCAGGACTACCAGACAGCCGTGTACACCAAGGAGATGCTCGAGAAGTTTGGCATCAAGGCCGAGATCAAGGAGTATTATCCGCTGCTGTCCAAGCCCAAGCGTGCGCCTCGCGTAGCCATCACAGCACCAGCACAGGCAGCGCGTGAGCTAAATCTGACGGAGCCCAGTGTCGCCGGGGATATCTGTACGACTTCGGAGGACGTGCTGCCGCCATACTTGGCGTACGTTGGCTCGGGCAACATCACAGCGTCGGTTGTGTACGTGAACTTCGGGCGTCAGAGTGATTTCCAGTGGCTGATTGATCAAGGCATCTCGCTCAAGGGCAAGATCGCGTTGGTGCGTTACGGTGGCAACATGAGAGGCCTGAAGGTGATGTTGGCGGAGCAGCACGGCATGGCAGGCACGCTGCTGTACTCGGATCCTCAAGACGATGGTTTTGGTGTGGGCCCAGTGTACCCCAGCGGTCCGTGGCGTCCAGAGAACTCGTTCCAGCGTGGCTCGGCCCAGATTCTGTCGTTGTATGCTGGCGATCCATTGACGCCAGGCTTTGCGTCGGTCAAGAACGCGTCGTACATCTCTATGGAAGAAGCGACGTGCTTGCTGCATATCCCGGCGACCGTGCTCAGCTACGGCCAGGCTCAGTACATTCTCCAGTCACTCGGTGGGAAGCCAGCACCAGCTGAGTGGCAGGGTGGCTTGCAGCTTCCTGGTGGCTACCGTGTTGGTGACGATGCGGCAACGCAAGTCAACTTGGATCTTGACCTCGACAACAGGATTGGCACGATCTGGGACGTGATTGGTACGATCGAAGGCTCGGAGGAACCAGACCAGTACGTGCTCATTGGTAACCACCGCGATGCGTGGGTGTGTGGTGCCGTGGATCCATCCAGTGGCTCGTCAACGATGCTGGAGATCGCACGAGGCTTCAGTGAGTTGGTTAAGAAAGGATGGAAGCCCCGTCGTACGATCAAGTTCGCGTCGTGGGATGGCGAGGAGGCAGGTCTGTTGGGCAGCACCGAGTACGTCGAAGACAACGCCAAGGAACTGCTTGAGAAGGCAGTTATCTACATCAACGTCGACCTCACTTTCGGACCCGACGTCTCAGCTGGAGGCACGCCTTCTATCGCGGAGTTCCTGTACGATACTGCCAAGGACGTGCCGGCCAACAAGTTCTACGGGAACGAGCCAGAGAAAACACTTTACGAGCAGTGGGTGGCCCAGTCCAAGGTCGCTCGTGTGAAGAACCCAGCGATCGAGAAGCTCACACTCGCGCCAGAACACTTGATCTCATTCTTGGGCTCGGGCACCGACTTCACGGCATTCTACCAGCACCTGGGTATCCTTTCGGCCAATCTCATGTTCGGATTTGCCGACGGAGCTTCGTACGGCACGTACCACAGCACGATGGACAGTCCGATGTACTTGGAGACGGAAGCGGATCCACACTACACCACCCAGGCGACCACTGCACAGTGGTGGGGCCTGCTGACGCTTCGTCTTGCCACGCTTCCCATTTTGCCGTTCGACTTTTCGACCTACAGCGTCGCGATGAACAAGGACTTGTCCAACTTGGAAGACCAAACCAAGGCCCTGCAGCTTGGCATTGACTACTCGGAGCTGCGCGCGTCGATCGACCACTTCATGAAGAAGTCAACGCAGTTCACCAAGCTCACGAAGGATATCACGGCTCAGCTGGAGAAGGGCAAGGCTACTGTTGAAGATACCAAGGCTCTGAACGACAAGCTCGTGCGTCTGGAGCGCCAGTTCATCTCCGAGAAGGGACTCCAGCACCGCCCGTGGTACCGCCACGTGATCTTCGGTCCAGGTTTCTTCGAAGGCTACACTGGTGCGGCATTCCCTGGCATTGCGGACGGTATCGTGTTCAAGGACAACGCCACGACCATCCAAGCACATGTGAAGGACGTGGCCCAGATCGTGAAGAACGCAGGCGACTTTCTCAGCATCACCTGAGCAAGACAGTGAATGCGTGGAGACGCCACTAGATCGATCACAGACTAGAATCAACGTCGAATGCAAGTGGTCATAGGATTCTGCGAATGGGGACTGCATTGAACCTCATGGCTTTCAAGACACACAAAAAAAGTATCCGACGAGCTGGCCTCGTGTCGGCTTGTACTACTACAGTAATAGTACTTGAAGCAACGTTACTCCGTAATTTGACTGAGGATTCCTCAGTGAGGACTCGTGAGGCGAAACCCCAGCCGCTGAGTCAGTGACCGTCGAGATTCTCGTCGGCAGAAGCCTCATGTGAAGTTGTCCCGAACCGGCACGCGGTTGCCGTGACGCTCCCACTGTCGTGGAGCCAATCAGCCATCCCTCTTCAAAAGTGATACCTCCAGACAGTGGGCATGGTTTTACCATCAATTACGGGGTATTACATGTCCAGACCTACTTCAGACAGGTTTCAGTGTAGATATTACCACATTATGTGAGCATATTTGGATGATAATCACTTAATGGGGGTGCACCATTTTCGGTAAACTCGTACTATGTCCAGCTGAGACGCGTTTCGTTGCGTCATCTTCTAAAAGTGGGGAGCTCCGTCACTGAGTCAGTGAGCTTGGCGCCTTCTCGCTCACAGTCTCCAATTTGCCCTGCAGACCCCACCGCACACACAGCACCCAAGTCCAGCATGGCGTCCACCACCGCCACGACCAAAGTGATCCTGATCACCGGCGCGAACTCGGGCCTAGGCTTTGAGTGCAGCCTCGCGCTGGCGAAGCAGGAGAACACCCATGTGATCATGGCCGGCCGCAACCAGCAGAGCATCGACGAGGCTGTAGCCACGGTCTCCGCTGCAAAGCACGCGTCGTCCGTTGTGGAGAGCGGCATCGTGGACCTGGCGAGTCTCGCGTCGGTGCGCCAGTACGCGCGCTCGCTGCTCCAGCGCGACCTCCAGTTCTACACGATCGTGTGTAACGCCGGCCACCAAAGCCCGACCAAGGTGCTCACGGTGGACGGCTACGAGAGCACTGTCGCTGTGAACCACACGGCGCATTTCCTGCTGCTCCACTTGCTCAAGGATCGCACGCAGCACATCATCACGCTGAGCTCGGAGATGCACGATCCAGCGGAGAAGACGTTTCTTCCACCTCCGGATATCTCGGATATGGACGCGCTGGCCAAGGGCCACGACAAGTACGACGAATTGATCACCTACGCCACCAGCAAGCTGTGCAATTTGCTGTACGCCAAGGAGTTTGCGCGCCGCTTCCCGAACGGACCGGAGATTGTCGCCTACACGCCGGGCTACATGCCCACCACGGGTCTCTTCCGTGACCACCCGGCCGTGCTCAAGTTCTTTCTGGCGTATATCTTTGGGTATATCTACATGTTGATGGGTGGCCGCTACACCAGCCCAGAGTATTCCGGTGGGTACCTGGCCAAGGTCGCGTCCGCGGACTCGTGGACTGCGAACGGATGGAAGCGTGGCGACTACATCCGCGTGGATGAAGTGCGCGAGGCCTCGGTCCAGGCCCGCGACGAAGAGCTGGGCAAGGCGTTGTGGGACAAGACCGAGGAGTGGATCAAGCCATTCGCGAACTAGGCTACCTATGAACTCAACTGCGGGGGTGAAACTCACGAAAATTAAGGCTGTGTTCTTGTGATAACTCGAGTGTTATACTACGTAGACCGATAATGCATAATGAAGTCAAGGAGTTGTCTGCTTGGATTGGTGGACGTGCTGAAGTCAAGATGAATGCTGGTGCTTTCACAGTCGACCGTCCAAGATCCTTACAACGCACAGTCACAGCGGGCCCATTGGAAGCCTTCCTTACCCCCAGGCCGGTACACTGGCGGTGCACACCAGTTCTTTTTCTTCTTGTCACCGAGCGTCGTGAGGCGGCCCTGGATATCGACGATGTTGGTCTGGCCATTCTTGTCGTAGTACGTCCAGTCAACGAGACACTCTGGGTCGTTGACGTCGTTCGTGTACTTCCAGTTCCACTTCTCTTTCCCACCAGAGCGGTAGGCGTTGAGCATAGTGAACCACTTGTTCTGGCTGTCGTGCTCTGTGGTGCAGTTGTACGGGCCGTTCTTCCTGGCTTCGTACGACCAGTTTGTCACACTGTTGGCTGGCTTGACACACGGCTGAGGCGTCCATGGTGGAGGGGCTGTCTCTGGAGGAGGCGGAGGTGGCCGGTCATCACACGTGCAGTAGTCCCATTGGTAGCCTCGCTTCCCGCCAGGGCGGTAGACCTTGGTGGCGCACCAGTTCTTGCTATCGTTGATCTTGGTGAGGCGGCCTTTAATGTGTGCGATGAGAGTGGTGCCGTCCGACGCATAGTATTTCCAGTCCTTGAGGCAGTCCGAGTCATTCTCGTTGTTGGTGTACTTGTACTCATAACCGCTGGTGCCGCCAGACCGATAGGAGTTGAGCATGGTCCATCTCTGGTTGGAATTCGCTGCTTTGGTGGTGCAGATTTGGTTCTGGACAGTGTGGGGGACTCTGTAGGCCCAACCTTCCACACTGCCAGGCGGAGCCGTGCAGTTGTATTTCTTCCCGAGAAGGGTGGAGACTTGGACGATGGCATTGCCTTCGTTGTCCGAGTCATCCGGGTCGGACGGGTCGGCCACAATGAATGCCGCCCACAAAGCGAAGAGCAGGAGCATGAACTTGGCCATGATAGCAGTCGGTATCGTGGAGCAAGTTTCGAAATGGGGTACGGAGACCGAAAGCCTCGCCACACCACGAGTCTAGAGGACATAAAATACCCATTGGTAGTAGCATCATCCGAGGCACGCGTGAGAGGGATGACTGAGCGGCGTGGGATGGTCTCGCCAGAAAATGTTTCTGGGCTCTTCGCGTCTAGGCCTCAATCGTAGTTAAGAACCGGCTACGGATAGCGAGGGCGCGGAGCCTTCG
>JAADXI010000575.1:0-18497 GCA_023337615.1 Pythium brachiatum | reverse complement strand
GGGGCTTGCTGGGCATTGGCACCGATCCCACACAGACAAACGCCGAAGGAGCGACGCCACTGGCGATCGCGCGTGAAGAGTACCAGCGACAGGTTGCCCAGTATATTGGGTGGGAGCATGACGAGCTGGTGCGTGTGCTCACGAAATGCCTGGGACGAACGCCGACGCAGATAGAGATCTACGGCGTCGCGACGCTCAACAAGCTACGCCGCCTTCGCCAACGAGTGCGGAGCTGTGTGGCAGTGAGGATCACAGCGCTGCTTGAAGCCGCTCGAGATGGAGACCTAGTGACTGTGAAGAGGATGCTGGAGCGTGGAGAGATCGGTCCCAACGTTGCGGACAAGGCAGCGGGCGAGACGGCATGGTCAGCTGCACTGGTGCGAGGCCGCGTTGCGGTGTGTATGTATTTGAGAGAGAATGGCGCGAGAATGGACGGCACATACTGGATCAAGGGCGAACGCTACGACTTGTTGACGGCCGCAGTGCTCACGGGTGACGTGGGCTTCGTGCGTTGGGTTGTTGGCCAAGGTGCTGCACTCGTGTCCTCACCAAGTGAAGGTTCGACGTCTACGTGTGCCCTCACTGAGGCTGTGAGACTGGGATCGATCGCGATGGTCGAGGCTTTACTGGAGCTGGGCGTTCGCTTTGAGCGGGCAAGCAATGGGTTCAACTTGCCGCGGCCGTTCGTTTTCCTGTTACAGTCCATCGAGCCATCCAGCCTAACGGACATGGAAGCCGAGCCGTGGCTGCTGCTGTGTGCAGCATGCTGGTTCCAAGAAGACATGCTGTTCTACTATCTGCTCAAGAAGCATCCAGCGTTTCAAGATCTCCTGGAATCCCCTCGTAATGCTGCGATGGTGTTGTTTCTCGCAGCGTATCGAGAGAACGAAGCGTTTGTGGACGAGCTGCTGCGGCGAGGCGCGTTGATCAACAGTGTCGTGACACTCCACTCTATGCTCGCTGCTGTGCTGGCCAACTCAACTCGTATGCTCCGGTTTCTGATCGAGCGAGGCGGCAACGTGAACTCTACAAGCCACGACATCATCAAAAACAGTGGCCAAGCCAATTCAATGCTCGAAGTGGCGGTCTTCTTCGACGCATTCGAGTGTGCAATGCTCCTACTTCCCTTGGAAACGCGACCGCATCACCTGGAACAGGCGTTGCTGTGGGCGTCGGTGCGTGGCAACGTGGAGTTTGCGGCTCTTCTACTTGACAGGCTGATGCCTTTGAGCGTATCCACGCTGCAGCGATGCACTAGCGCGACGGCTTGCCCTCTGTTGCTGGACCTGCTCCTGTCGCGATGCTGTGGTGACAGCATGCCGATCAGCACGCTCAATGCGCAGTTTGCAGCCGCCTGTAAGGCTGGCAAAGGCTCGGACTTGTTGGACGTGTACGTTGCCCATGGCATTGAAATCACCCACAACATTCAAGCGAGTCTTCATCGAACGTCGCGAGTCCTGGATGGTGTGCGCCGGTGGACTTGGTCGAATCCCAGAACGGTCGTGTTCGTGTTAGCGCACGGCATGCCCATTGTGACCACGAGTAGGAAGAAGCAAACGCCAGATCACTCGATCAACTGGCACTACGAGCAACGCTACAGTACCAAGGATAGCGAGTTCAAGCAGCAATGCGAGGCAGCGCTCCTCGCATACGGCTTCACGCCTACTTTTCTTTTGAACTGAAGGCTATTACGTTACGACTAGCGACCATCAACAGCTTGGATGTGCGTACCAGCCGGAGCTAGCTGAGCCTGGATTGGTGGAGGCTCTCCACTGGAACCCCATAACTGACCAGATCTACGACGCCGCAACGCTCAACACGTTCCGCCAGCTTCGCCAAAGAGTACGCGAATACTACGTGGGCACGTCGCCACCAATCTTGAGCGACAGTTCCACCATTCGCCTCGAGTTGGCCATCCCGGCTGCAACCACGGCTCACAGATTCTTGCCGGCAAAGCAACTCACCGCATCCTCACTGGGATGGTGAATTCAAGCGGCAATGCAGATCCTCCAAGACCCGATCAAAGCGTGGGCTGGTGCAACCCGTAATAAAATCCCGTTTACTTCGATCTAGGATGAGCTGAAAGCTGCGATGATCTCTCGGCAATCCGCAAACAACTCGCTCTTGCGCGTGGATCGTCCGGATAACTGATCGCTGCCTCTCTTCATTTCCTGCTCAGGAGTGTGTCCGCCTCTATTCGTCGTCACGATCGGCATGCCGTTTTTCAACACAAATCCAAGTGTCGACACGCACGGCAGTGACTTCCAACCATGAAGCACAATCTCCATGATCGGCGACGTGGAGTTACCGCTATCCACGGTGCTTACGTTACGAGTGACGTCGGCTCCATGGGCGACAAACACAGCGAGCAAGTCGGCACTTTTCCGAGTTTGACACGCCCACGCCAACGCGGTGTTCATCTCCGCGATCGAGCCTTCATTCTCACTGTATCGCGTGAGCAACAGGTCGAGTACGAGAGGACAGGACGTGGATCGGATGCTCTCGAGCAGCGCACGATGCTCAATCATCGCCGGGGCATCCTCCAACAATCGAGCCGCAAACTCCACCTCTCCACGTATAGCGGCCCACAGTAATGCTCGACTGCGGTGGTGCGTTCGCGTTTCCAGAGGCAGCAGCATCTGCGCACAGTCCATAGCTCCAGCAGATATTGCTGCCGTGAGAAGCGCGTCATCGCCGTAACTCCCCTTGATGATGCTGCGGCTCGTCACGAGAACGTCCCCGCCGTGGTCAATCAAGAGCTGGAGCATGCTCGTAGAGTTGGTCACAGCAGCGGCAGCCAAAGCTGTGATGTTGTTACTGAAGGGCTGGTTCACGGACGCGCCTCTCCTCAGTATTTCCTTCGTGAGCTGCTCGTCGCCACTGTACACTGCGAAAAACAGCACCGCAGCCGCGTTTCGTGGATTCGCTACGAAGTCCTGGAGCCTTGGACGTGTCCGGAGAAGGTACTCGAACAAAGGCTTGTCCCGAAACCAGCAGGCGGCACACAATAAAAGCCAGGGCTGTTCTTTTGCACCCACCGGATCTGAGAGCACGATACTGTACTGCGCTTCCAGTGGGAGCCGAGGTAAGTCGAGTTCTATCTTGGTTCGATCGACCGGTGCGCCGAGATCCAGCAGCGCCTCCATCATCTCGATCGATCCCATCTTGATAGCTTCGACCACAGCACACGTCTTGCTTGTATCGCCCTTAGTGGGTCGCAACACCGACGCGTCGTGCGCCACGACACGTCTCACGAAGTCCACGTCTCCAGTGAGTACCGCAGCCACCAGTATCGGGTGGGGCTCACCCTTGACCAAGCACAGACCATCAATACGCGCTCCTTTCTCCATCAACCAGACGCACACGTGTCGATGGCCGTTGGCCAGCGCGAGCGAAAATCCCGTCTCGCCAGTCGCCTTATCCATCATATCGACACAGATCTCGCCATGTTCGATCATGACCCGCACCGCCAACAGATCACCAGTGCGAGCCGCCGTCAAGAATTCGGAGGAAGCCCGCTCAATTAAACGCCGAACGTAGAATCGGAAGCGGCGCATCCGCTTGTGGGCCGCTGCGGCGTAGATCTCCATCTGCACGGGCGGTCGTCCCAGACAGTCCGCGAGCGTGTGCACGATCGCACCATGCTCCCAGTTGATATAATTGGCGACTTCCACATGACGTGTTTCGCGTGCGAGATCCAGAGGTGTCTTGCCCTGGGCGTTGAGTGTTGTGGGGTCAGCACCGGCAGCTAGAAGACCTCGGACGCGGAAAACGAAGCCGTAGCTGTAGTGGAACCACGAGGAGCCACTGGGGTACGTGGAGTTGCGATGCGTGTTCTTCACGTGGCCGTTGTGGATGAACTTGGCGAGCCACGCTCGGTCGATGCTCTGCGCGATCTCGTCCAGCGCCATTGCAGTGACGGGTTTGCAAGGAAAATATTAGTGAGTGGGTCGATCGAGAAATGGCGTCTCCGCAAAAAGAGCTCCTCGGGACGTGTTGGTGAGTGAGGGTCGTCGCCGACCTTCACTCACATTTTTTTCGAACAATCTCATTTGAGACCACGGGAGGCAAAAACGGTCTTATTATAAGCGCCATTTTCTGTTTTCGAGAAAAACGCACCCAAAGAATTGTCTTCGGATAAGTACGAGACGTGCAACTTGTGGCAGTTGGCGTTTTCGCAAATCTGAATAAAACAGCAATCAGTCACGAAAGAAACAGGTCTATTCGCACCACCCGTCTCGGCCGGCATCCAGAAGTACCAGCTCTTCAGCGTAGAGGCAGACTCGCCGGGCGTCGTCTTTTGCCGCAAGCGTCCGTCGGGGCCGTCTGTTGACCAAGACCTCCGCCGCCGTGGTAGTGTCGACTACGATGCGCTCTGGAATAGTCTCCTGCCTACGGCGCCCCCCATCGCAAACCCCGAGAAGGTCTCGGACCTTCACAAGAAGATCCTACCGTACATTCCGCCAGAGTTCCAGTCGGACCCGCTGTACCGGGCGCCGACAGACGTGGAGATCGAAGCTTCAGCAGCACGCAAACGCCGCCGGACTCGCACTACAGCCACACAGTTGGAGAGACTGCGGGCACAACAGGGAGCTGAAGCCAGGCCGCCATCAATGCAAGAGGAGAGATTGCAGCGCCTGCGTGAAGAAGTCACCGCCTTGCCGTAAAACGCGTTCAAGTGGACTTAGGACCGACTTTGTCATTTAGTCTGATTCTGTTTGTATCGAACATTCCTATACATGTTTTATACATGTTTCAAACTCATAAAAATTAAAATACATTTTGAATCGGGAGAGTCCTGGTTACTTTTGGGCACGAAGGAGAGCGATTTGAACGATTTAAACAGCATTTCTGGACTCCCCGTTGAAAAATACACCTGAGGGGGTCGAGATCCGAAAAGTGCAAAAATTTGAAATGTTTTGGATGTCTCGCGCGGATCCCGATAGCTTCGGCGACTGAAAACTGTTTGAAGTGCTGAAAAGCTCATCTTGTAGAGGAGATCAAGGGCTTTGTCCTGGTGCCTCTAACTCCGATTTTTTCCTTTGGTGTTTAAGACCGTTTTTGTTTCCCGTGGACTCATTTGCAGTCAACTCCCTTTCCACAAAACAGTACTAATGGAGCAAGTCACAGTTCGCCTGCAGCCCGGACGTCGAGAACTCGTTGATCCCCGACAACGCTGCTGATCTGCGTCTCGTGGCTCGCGATAGGAACCGGAACGGCGTGCGGGGCTTCCTCAGCCTCGGCGCGGACCCCATGCAGCCCAGCGTCGAAGGAACGGCACTGATGCAGGAAACCACACAGACGCCGCGCACTAGATCGCCTGGGAGCACGATGAATTGGTGCGTGCGCTGTCCAAGTGTCTGGGACGAGCGCCGATGCGAATGGAGATCTACGCCGCCGCGACGCTCAACAAGTTTCGCTAGTCTCCCCATTGAGTTCGCGAATACGTTGACACTACGTTCTTCAGGCTCCTTACAGCCGCCCGAGGTGGGGACCTCGCGACTGTGAAGGAGTTCTTGGGGCGTGACGAGATCGGTCCAATTGTTATCGACAAGGCGACGGGCGAGACGGCGTGGTCAGTAGCACTGGCGCGAGGCCACGTGGCGGTGTGTATCTTCCTGTTGGAGAAGGGCGTGAAGTTGGACGGCGCGTACTGGATCAATGGCGAGCATCAGTGTGTTGGTGGCCGTAGTGTTCACGGAAGACGCTGGGTTCGTACGCCGAGTAATCGCTGCCGGTATTCCGTTGGTTTCCCCTCCAGACGACGATACGATTCCGACATGTGCTCTCACGACCCGTGAAGATGGGATCAATCGCGATGATCGAGACTCTATTGAGCTGGGGGTTCGCTTTGATCAGTGTCGCAATGGAATCCAGTTACCAGAACCGTACTACCAACTGCTCAACCGCATTACTCTAGTCGCTTCAGCGGGTACGGAAGCGGAGCCGTGGCTGCTCTTGTGTGCAGCGTGCTGGTTTCAAGACCGCATTCTGTATGGGTATCTCATGACGACGTATCCTGAGCTCCACGATCTACGAGCGCAGCCAAACTCGACCGTACTGCTGTTTCTTGTGGTGTACCACGAGAATGAGGAGATCACTGCCGATCTACTCGAGCGAGGCGCGGCTATTAGCACTCCCAACATTCCCAGTGCAATTGTAGCCGACATGAATGCTCCAGATTCTACTCGCGCGTGGTGGCGACGCTGGCTCATTCTCTTATGCCTTGACCAACGGTGCACACACTCGACAGCCTCGGTTCTCTCGATGGCGATCTTCTATGAAGCCAGCGAGTGCGCGCTACTGCTACTTCCGTCGGGGACGCTGCTGCATCAACAAGAGCAAGCGTTGAAATGGGCAGTTGTCAAGGCGACGCTATTGCTAGACAGAGTGATGCCACTCAGTGAATTTGAACTCAAGATGTTTGCGGGGATAGCGACCTGTCCAGTCGTACTGGATCTTCTCCTCACGCGATGCTGGTTGCGACCAGTTGCCGATCTCTACACTCAATTCCGAGTTTGCATTGGCCTGCCGTGAAGGTGAAAGCGTCGACTTGCTGGCTGTATACATCGCCCATGGTATCGACATCGCGCTCGATACTACAGACAATGGGAACAGGACGTCTCCTCTGATGAAGGCTGTGATCGGAGGGTAGGATGAACTGGTGATCCCAGCGACGCTCGAGTTTGTGCTGGCGAATGGCATACCAAGTATTACTGTGGACTGGGCCAGAATGACACCAGAGGTGGAGGTGGAAACCCGTAGCTTGGACTTTTACGCGCCAAGCGAATTCAAGCGACAGTTGTACGCTGCCAGTAAAGCGATTCTCGCTACCTACAGCTCCCCACAGCATTTAACCAGGACTGAAATCACCCCCACGCGCAAAGGCGTACTACACAATAGTGCTGCTGTGGAAATATAGTCGAGCAATGCATAGTGGAGTATTTTCCGCAAGCGCGACTGCTCGCTCACGACGCTTCACGTGTTGTTTTCACATCAGACACCACGAAGCATGGCAAACCAGGCCGTTGAGGAGGATGACCGACCGAGCACGGGCAGAGCGCCTCGCGTGCTCAGTGTGGAGATCGTGCGACAGCATCTGAGTGTCCTGGGCAAGATTCCCTACTCTCTCGCCTTCGTATTCACGACAGCGACGCTTAACGCATTGGAGCTTCTGAATCTGGATGCCATAGGCGAGTTCCCTCATCTTCAGGTACGTGCTCGACCGTGTGGTATACACGACACGATCTAAGTGAATGACCAATGCAACGGCACTATTAGCACGTCGTGTGCTCCAAGAACGAGCTGCGCTCGCTGTCCCCGCTGCGTGATCTGAAGCTGCTGCTGTCAGTCGACGCGTCCCACAACCAGCTCACGCAAGTTCTCGACTTCGATATCCCACGATGCACCTCCCAGAACGCATGGGTTGGAGGTAGCGAATGGATTGGCTCGCTGCTGCGCTTCGCTGACGTGTCCTTCAACCACATCATGAGCATCCGCGAGCTCAGCGTGGGGCATCCGTTTCTCCAAGAACTGCACCTCGCGCACAATGATATCCACGATATCCAGGGCATCTCCGCGCTACGTTTCCTGCGCGTTCTCGACCTCGCCCACAACCGATTGAGTACCACAAAGGGACTCATTCTCACGGCAAGTCAGGAGCAGGAAGTACCAGGGCTCGAGGCACTGGAGGTGCTACGTCTCAGCCACAACCAGATCACTGCAATTGACGAGGTCACAGGTCTACCGCGGCTCACTGAGCTGGACGTGGCCCACAACAAGCTGCGCCAAGTTAACTGTCTTGAGGTGAGTCTACATCGAACCTTTTACCTTTGACGTCCGTCTCTTGACTCTTTTGTTTCTTCTACAGCACTGCATCCGTCTCCAGAAACTCGATCTCTCCTACAATGAACTGGCGTCCGTCAATGAACTGAACTATCTGATGCCACTGCCGTTGCTGCAGAAGCTCGTGCTGCTTGGCTGCCCGCTCGTAGACCAGGAAGGGTCTCCCGTATTTTACCGCGCGCGTGTCCTGCGTCGGCTCCAGCAGCTCGTGGAGCTCGACGACGAAGACGTGTCGGCCAAGGAGAAGATCAAGGCACTCGCGATGCATGGCAGCGAAGTCGCGTCACGCAAGGACGTGCTGGCAACGTATTTGCCCACGGAAGACTTCGTCAACTATCTGTACGTACAGTATTTCCACTCTCTGTCAAGTGCCCCCCCCCATCACGATTGTGGCCACACATTGCCTTTCTTTTTTCTAATTTATGTGTCTGAATCCACACTCAGGCCCTCTCTGGACTTTGAAGAAGACGCCGAGCTGCTCAAGTTTTACGAAGAACGCTACGGACAACGTCCGCCCGGGTCGAACAACTAATAGGTCACAACGTGAGGGTTCGTCAGGCTGAAGCAGTGCCACCAAACTGGCCAACTCCACCCTCAGGATGCCATTGCTTGCTCTAAATCTGTGACGCGCGCAACAAATAAATGAATCAGATCTAGCGTTTCAGTTGAAGTTTGTCTGCTTCTGAGTCTGAGTCTACTGGCTGGTGCTGGAAGGTTCTGGACGCTTTCAGTAGCTGCTGCATCGCAGTGGAGCAGCCGCGTCTGGACACATTTTGCATGAGATGGTGGGTGCTGTGGGTTGCGCTTCGTAGCGCAGAAGACTAAGACACAACACACAGGAGGCGAAGCTGAGCCACGGTGACGCTTGGGCTGAGTCTGCAGCACTCGCACGCCAGCGTGTGGAGCAGAGACCTCTATTAATCACCTGGCAATCACGCGGCGAGTCACGTGCAGCTATGAAGATGCTGAGTCTGCGTAGTGCACCCAGCAATGTTACGCAATGGCTGAGCCACGAACCAGTTCCAGCACCAGTGCGGCGCCAGACTCTCACGCCTGAGTGTACTCACCCTTCTACGGTTTGATGGTTGCTCAGGATTGATTGCACACAAAGATATCACTTGAAGTCGAAGACTGCACGCCAGGTTCAAGTGATACCGGTACCGGTACACTCCACGACGCTGAGTGTGTGGCCAATCGCGCTGATCTCTTGATAAACTCAGTGACCAAAGTGCCACGCGTGTCTTCACGCGGAGCGACCAGAGCCATACTCCAAGCGACTAGGAACTTTGGAAAGGAGATTCTGGAATCCCACAGACTTCACGCTGGCCACGCTAGATCCCCAAACTGGGATCCATGTTCAAAATGCAGCGCGCCCATTGGTCCCCATGTCGGCAGATTCAGCTCAGTCCAGTGTCTCTGGACCAATGGGATTCACGTATCACTCCACCATAGTGGACCCCACACAAACCGATCTTCAAACAACCGCACACAAAGTCGATGGAAGAAGAGCTCGAGACGTCGTTTGGCTGCATTATGGAGATCCAGTCTCAGTTCTCGCTGGAGCTCGGCAAGTTGCCAGCCCGGCGTGACTGTTGACACTCTGTGTCTTTGCGGTGTGCCTTCTCGAGCAGCAGTTTCCGTATTCAGCATCGGTTTGTGTCCAGCGGCTGAAGGGACGAGGGGACCCACAACGAGCTCACGAGTCCACGACCGGTCTCGTGGGGTGGTAACTTCAGCAGCAGTGGTGCTGGAAGTTCCCCATTCTTTCGTCGGCGGTGCATCGCACACACGACGTGTATCACGCGCCGAAGCTTCCGCGGGGGTCTTTAATTATCCCCCCTCCTCCCTTCCAACGGATCGCGCCTCTCGTTACTCGCAACGAGAGAGACCGAAAGAACAAGAGATCGAGAAGCTTGATCTTGCCAGAGAGAGTCGGCGGTTGCGCGTCGCACTGTGTTGAGTTGTGGCGGTTGAGTGGTGCCATTGTGAAGAAGGTCTGCTCGCAGCTCGAGTCCTCAGCGAGACCCAGACACTCGACGCAGATCCCCACCCGTCTAGGCGTTCCGTCTTGACACGTCCCTCCCCTCCCCTCCTCTCCCCCCTCTCCTCTCCCCTGCGTTCCCCCCGCACCTGTGTGGATGCCAGTGGCGGCTTGACGAGCATGGATATCCATGCCTTCCAGCGACAACGTCCCAACACGCGAGTAAATATTCCTAAACAGTCACGCGCCTCCATGCCGTCCGCAGCAGCTCCCACGTCGCCTCACCACCACCGGCCTACGACAATGCTCCGACATAGCGTGAGCTCCGGCAGTTCGCCTCGTGACCGAGCCATTGAAGACAGCCACGCCGTGTACAGCCCACGCCCGTTCCACTCGATCTCCACGCCGTCGCAGGCCCACTCGCCCTCACAACAGCCTCAAGCCTCCTCTCCCGGCTCCATGTTCTCTTTGTTTTCACGCGCGTCGACGCCTTTCCGACCCAATGATGACCAGATCGTGGAAGTGGATGAAGCCAGTGGATACAACACTCACGGACGGAGGTACAGCAGCATTGTCGGCAGTCCAAACAACGCATCGTCACCACGCAAGGCGCCTGGCCGTGCAAGCGGACGCCGAGGCACGTACGAAAGCAGGCGGCGCAGCTCGCTCCAGTACTCTGTGAACGGAACACCGACCACTCGACTGTCCACGAAATGGGACCCGAAGGCATGGTACAAGCTCGGTTTCGGCTGGCGCCCGCGCCGCTCGCAGCTACGGCGGCTATGCTTTTGGTGTGCGGCGATCGGCCTCTTCTTCTTTTGCTTCAGCTTAGTGTTCGTGTTGCCCGGTGATCTTCAGCGGCTCGCTCCTGTCGTGATCGGCTCGCTGCTCAGCTTCATCTCGGCGCTCACGATCCTTGTGTCGTTCCTGCTTCAGCCACAGAACCGTCGGTATCCCAATGAACTGCTAGTGTACGTAGCGACGTGCGAGTTCGGACTCGCAGTGGTCGCTCTGTCCCACGTGATGATGTACTGCTCTGACACGACGTACAACTGCAAGGCCTTGGAGCTTCGTACCTGTGCTATCACGACAGCGCTCGAGATGTTTCTGCTCCTCGCGTCAGTGGGCTGGTTCGGCTGTGCCATTGTGCATCTCTTCGTGTCGGTCTCCAACCCATTTGCCAACTACAAGAGCCAGCTCAAGCGCTACCACCTCACGGTCTGGTGCGGCTCAATCCTGCTCTCGGTGGTCGTGCCTTTGGTTGTGTTCTCCGAGTCGTCGCAGTCCCGGTATGAGATGAGCGGCGTCGAGATCTGTCGAGCGGTGGGGCTGAACTTCCCACTGCTGCCTGTGTTTACTAGCGACGAAGACCGTGAGACCCGGATCTCGCAGTGGCAGACGCTGAACATGGAGTACTGGGGTACGCTGTTCGCGTTGGTTGTGCTGTTGGTGATCGCGGCGCAGTTTATCCTAGCGATGGGCTGGTGGCGTTCGAACAGCGGCACTGTGATCGCGCTCAAGGCGAGACGCCGTATGATGAAGCGCATGACTACGTACGTCCACACGCTCAACGCAACGTGGCTCGTGCTACTGGTCGTGTTCTTCACGTACCGAGCCAACCCAGGCGCGCTCGAGCACTTGGCTGAGCTTAGTATCGCCGCCGCTTCCGATCCACCGACCAGTATCGGCGTGGGGGTGAATTGGCT
Organism: Pythium brachiatum; assembly: GCA_023337615.1. Lineage (NCBI taxonomy): Eukaryota > Oomycota > Peronosporomycetes > Pythiales > Pythiaceae > Pythium > Pythium brachiatum. Next base: position 6,965 of record JAADXI010000575.1, on the reverse strand, counting down.
CGACGCATTCTTCCACTTCACGCTCGCGGCCAAGGGCTACTTCACCTGCGTCGTGTGGCTGGCGGTCAACAAACACTGCTGCGCTATCGGACGGCCCACACTGTGCAAGGATCCTCTATCAAGACGCCCGTCCACGAGCGAAGATAGCAGCGATGATGACGACGAGAGTGATCGTGAGACGAACCAGTTCTCCCGCAGCCTGGGGAGCACTGCATCGGCTCGCGCTCGTGGTGGCATCGTGGCGTTATCTACGATGAACCGCCAGTCCAATGCTAGCACTGCTCGCCCATCCAGTGTGGCTACGCCTGGCTTCCTGGCTGGTACCAGTGGCTCTTACGGCAGTGCTTCGTCCGCATCAGCGGTGTTTGCATCGCAAAACAACGAGACGCTGCAGCGGGAGATCATCTACTACACTGTGTGTGGCATCACCAAGTCGATCCTCAAGTCGTCTGCACATGCCGACGCTGATATCTTTTTCCAGCAGCTCATGGTCGGTGCGGACCGCGAGTCATCGCTCGTTAACATCGCGCAGCACGTGGATTTGCTGAGCCAGTCGCCACGTGCGTACTGCCACGCAGGCCACAACTTCAGTATGAGCTCCACGGCCGGGATCAACACCAGCATCGCGTCCTCCGCCGGGCTGAATACATCGTTTGCAGCGTCGCTCCGGTCTGCGTCGCTCACAATCCGTGACTTGGGGACGCCACGTGAGACCAATGAAGGCGGTGCGGAGAACCGAAACACCGGCCTCGCGCACAGCTTCCTGAGCAATGCATCCGGGCCAAGCCGAGCTGCGCCCCAGCGGTTCTCACTGTATCCCGTTTCGCAGGTCCCGTTTGAGCTGTTCGAGCAAGAGATCGAACTGCAAAGCCACCGCTCGTCCGAAGGATCGCTGAGCTTGTCTCCTATCTTTGCTAACTTGCGACGCACAGCCCACGCACTGTACAACAACCAGACCAAGAGCGGAGCCCGCACAGGCGGCGGCACAGGCAATGGCGTGGAGAACCCTCGGCCCAAGATGTTCATCGACTACGCGCCGACCGAGTTTCGCGCGATCCGCCGAGCGTTTGGGCTCTCGGATGAAATGTACCTCGCGAGTTTTCGTTCCACAGCGAAGGAACGCGTGAGCGCTGGATCCAGTGGTGCGTTCATGTTCTTTTCCGGTGACAACGCGCTGATTGTCAAGTCGATGAAGGAGAAAGAGTGCCGAAAGCTGGTCAAGATGATCCCAGGGTACGCTGACTACATCACGAGTAACCCCAAGTCGCGCATCATCCGGTTCTTTGGCTGCCACCGCATCCGCCTCTACGGCCGTAACTTCTACTTTGTGGTCATGTCCAACGTGCTCCACAGTACGATCCACACGCCGACCATCACGGAGAAGTACGACGTCAAAGGCTCGTGGATCGACCGCCAAGCCAAGCTGCCTCAGGTCGGTGATATGGTGACGTGCTCCGAATGCAATGCTACCTACGAGTACGCACGAGCGGACGCGTCGACGTCGTTCCCATTCCACGTCCACCGACCGGATACGATCCTCAAGGACTTAGACTTGAAGCGGCCGCTTCTCATGGGCAAGCGTGTGGCCCGAGACCTGTATGACCAGCTCGCGATGGACTGCGAGTTCCTCAACTCCATGGGCATCATGGACTACTCGCTGCTCGTTGGAGTCCACAAGTGTAGCCACCGCAATCCAGAGCAGACGTGGCAACGCGAATTCCAAGCTGGCATGCCGTTTTTAGCGACTGGAGGTGAGTCACGCGAAGACTACGACAGTGACTTTGGTGACAACGGACCAAGCTGTTGTGGGTCGCACTTGGAGCCAATCCCAGAGGATGGAGATTACCCAGAGGAAGTGTACTTTGTCGGAATCATTGACATTCTCCAAGAATGGAACTGGGAGAAGCAGCTCGAGAAGCTGGGCAAGACGCTGATCGGCAAGTCGTCCAGTGGCATTTCGGCAGTCGCACCTGACGCGTATTGCCAGCGGTTTAAAACCCGAGTCGCCCAAGTCTTGCGAATCAATGAGGACTATTACGACAACAAGCGGCTCACGAAGCAGCTCTCAGTGCATCCAGTGGCGTCATCCAGCGCAGACTCGGACCGACTCGAGTTCCAGCTTCGTGACAGTATCCAGGAAGATGACGAGCACCTTGTCGAGCACGAAGTGCATGTTGACGAGACGCTGGACACCATGCCAGACTCCAGTTTCGACGAAGCGCTGCAATTTGAAGCCGAAGCGATGGCTGTATCCTTCGACCTTGAAGAAGGACGTCTCTCCCAGCAGAGCTAATCAACTCAAACGGACACCAAGAACGGTGTGAGCTCGAACTTCGGAAGCCATCCAACTACAATAAACCTGTTGTATGTGTGATTTTTATCCTCAAAAATACCAACTAAACAAATATTTATCCCGTTTCAACCAAAATAAGGTGTAATTTGAGCAACAACAGCCTCCCCAAATACCTTGTTTTGGATGGATACGGAGTATCTCACCTAGAACTGTATCTGTACAAGACGATCCACGCCTCCCAGATGGCTGCACTTCTGACTTTCTTTCAGAGCTGCTGGACACCACAAGCTCATCAGTAAGAGCAAGTGGTCTGTTCGGCCTCTACAATACTGTACACGCTTGGGTCAATACAGATCCAGAGCGTCTCTTCCGCATTTCCGCTGGCTGTTTCCAGCTGGATGGATGGTGAACCGCGTAACGCGACTTGACTCAAGCTGCCTCAAGCCACCTGGGGCAACACGTCCAGATGAGCCCATACAGAGCCGTGCGTCGATGTCAGCCGATCGGGTTTTCTATCCCCCCAGTGGTCTCTGTACAATCCTGTTGAGGAGCCAAGCGTCTGTGTACGTCCAGGAGCTCTTCTACTGTGGAGCTTGTGGTCCATGTGGAATGTCCGACGCGAATTGTGTGGATCAGCGCGTTCATTGCTGAGTTTGCTTCGGCCACTTCACACGCCAACACCACACGCGCCGCCTTCTTCACACAACAGTCTCGCGCTCCTTTAACGACCGCCAACAACACGCAGCACAGCAAAAGAGACAGAACGAATATGGTGCTCGGACGACTCTCCTCGGCCGTGGCGCTGACTGCGTTGCTCGCCGTGACCGCGAAAGCGACGCCCGTAACATTCAAGAACCTCTGCACGTACACCATCGAATTGTGGGACAACGATCACGAAGAGAAGATCGAGCCTGGCGCGACTACGGACCGCAAACTTCCTGCCGGGTACCATGGCATGTTCCGCCACGGCAAGGGCAACCAGGCAACACGTACGTTTCTCATTGCGCGTAGTATTTAGGTATTGTACCGCTGTCTGGATCATTGTGCTTACAGTGTCTTGTGTGTCTGTAGTTGCCGAGTTCTCGACAGACGGAGGTATGCTCTGGTACGACATCAGCATTATCCCGACCGGTCCGAAGGGAGGACCAGGGTACTGCATGAGCTTGGGCGAGTGTAAGGATGTGACGGGCGGCGTCGGCTTCAACGTGCCCATGGAGATCGCCCCGCATGGCTGCCGGACGCGCACGTGCATGGCGGATGGATGCTCCGATGCGTACCTGTACCCCACGGACGACGGCAAGACCACTGCGTGTACCAACTTGAACACGCAGGTGGATGTGACCTTCTGCCCCGGCGGCACTGGTGGAAGCACTCCTGCTCCAACCCCAGCACCGACTCCTGCTCCTACCCCAGCTCCAACGCCAGCTCCAACACCCGCGCCAACGCCCGCGCCAACGCCAGCTCCAACGCCTGCACCTGAACCAACGACCACGACACCAGCAGCAACAATGGAAGCTCCTAGCGGTGTCGTAGAGGCCGGAGTCGCCGGTGAGGTCGCGGGTGAGGCTAGTCTGTCAAGCAGCTCGGGAGCGTCCTCATCAGGAGACAACCTCCGTGGCTCGTTCTCCCTGGATATCCAGAACCTGGTCGTGACCGAAGCACCAGCAGCCACTGAGGAGAACCCGTACGTGGCCACACCAACGGAGACGCAGCCGACTCCAGCGGGCAATAGTACGACCGAAGCTAACACGAAGGGCGAGGCCGAGGCTTCGGGTTCGCCGCTAGCCACCTTGCTCTCAGTTGGAGCTGGTGTGTTGGCCTGTGTGGCTGGCGCGTTCATCTTCGTCGCGTACAAGAAACGCAAGGAACTTGAGGCCCTGGAACCCAAGGACGCGGACTCGATGCTCAACCACCAAGCGCTCATGACTCCGCAGGCCAACATCCACATCCTGTAAGCGAGACCGAGACGCTGCCATCAAACGAAGATGGAGCCCACCATCCACTAGATTTGTGTGTACGAGTATGTAGTGAGTGTCAATGTCGAGTTGTATACATGTGCCATGGAGAGAGTTCCTTGTTGGACGTAAGGCCTTATCATTCGCCTGGTCATCTTGTTGTCATCTTCTCAGAAATGTACTGATGGGACTGTGGGGAAATATATGCACTAATTTACCGTATCACGATGACTGGTGGATGTGACAGCTGGTGCAAAAACTGCACTTCTTGTCAGTGGAGTTCCCGCACACGAAAGGATACATAAACTTGACCCTAGGTACCCGCTTAAACCGATTGAGACGAATATTATCAGTGGGGTTTATGATCCCATTCTGAAAGCCTGTGAGATCTGTTATTTGGTGAAACTTGCATCGCCTCAGCTGGTCGCTCCCGGTCGTGTGAAACGGCTCTCCAGCCCTACCCGCGTGTCAACTGCAACTGTGACCATCACTCTTCGTGATCCGCTCAGCGAGCAGCTCCGTGCGGTCGCCGCGAAAGTCGGCAGCTCGCAATTCGTCGTTCTTCCCTTCGTACGTAGTGTTCTCTAGTGTGCTGTATCCTGATACCTGGGGACTCCACACTCGGTGGTGCTGCAGCGACTCACGCTGTTCTCCAGACGTGGACGCTTGGAACTTACATCACTCCCAGCATCCTCACTACAAAATCCACCGCTCGCCAGCTTCCCAGCGCTGCCGCAAAAGCATCTTCAGTACCACGCCCTTGAAGTGGCGCAGCACAGAAGCGTAGAAACACAGAAGCGCTGGAAATTTGGATCCCACCAGGCGAATGCCCAGCCGAGGAGCTGCGACGACGCCGCTGCGAGCAAGAAGGCGCGCATTAAGAATGAAGATGTGGCTGCCGACAATCGCAGTGATGGCGCTGGCGCTGGTGACGAGCCATGCGCCTGTGGGCGTTGATGCCGTAGAGATCATGTTCCGCAATCTGTGCGATGACCAAATGGTGCTCTCGGATGGCAACACGAGCGAGAAGATCAAGCAAGGAGGTTTTGCCAAGCACACACTGGCGCCTGGATCCATCCGCGCCTACAGATACAGCAAGTCCAACCAGGCAACGCGTGAGTTGTGTGTGTGAGGCTGATGTGTGTGCGAATATGGGATACAGTACTGATTATGGTGTTGTGGTTCGCAGTGGCCGAGTTCTCGGTGCAGGAGACCACGACATGGTACGACATCGGCATCATCCCGGCAGGCAAGACACAGGGGGTACGTTCAGCTTCCCATTGCGGTCTCTTCTAGCGTGGTTCTGATGGTATACGTGTCGTGTAGCCTGGATTGTGCGGTAGCTTGGAGGAATGCAAGGCCGTGACAGGCGGCACGGGCTTCAACGTGCCGATGAAGATCGTTCCGGGGGTATCCGAAGACGCGTCCGTCGGCGATTACTGCCGCACGCTCAACTGCTTCACAGACGGATGTGAAGATGCGTACCAGTTCCCCCACGACAAGGACAAGACCCACAACTGCCCCTCCGACGTCCACTTTACTGTCATCTTCTGCGCTGCTCCTAGTACTGGTAAGCTTGCTGCTAGTCTTTTCATCCAGTACGCTGGATATGTGGTCTCACGTTATAATGTATCTTCTGATAGGCTCTACAGACGGTTCCCTTGGCTGGGTATCACTCGAGTCGGGTGAGATCGACGACAAACAGCTCGATATCAACGTAGTAGTTCCGTCCTCTGCCCCCACCCCATCACCTCAGATCGTGTCCACATCAAACGGAGACGACCACGACGACGGCACGTCAGTCGCAGTGATCGTTGCTGCAATACTGGGCGGAGTCGTCACAGTGTTGGCGGCCGTGGTGCTTGTGCGGCGGTTCCGATACTATCGACTCGAGCACATGAACGAGCGCCGCGACAGCTCCGAGTGCATGATGTTCGTCGAGGCCACGGACAAGAACATGCTCTAGACGTATTAGTACCAACGGTGAAAAAATGACTCAATACAAACGTACACTATACTAACCTTACACGAACTGTGCCGCAGTCAGATATTGGATGGCAGCGAGGCCACTACTACTACGTAGTACACTACAAAGTAGTTTGGGTGTACGGAACAGTGATGGCGCTGAACACCGATACTGGATGCTGGTGTTGAAATACTAGCGTGCAGTGCAAGAGACCTTTGTGTGCGACTAGCCATTGGCGAGCCCTCTCAATGAGAGTCTCATACTGTCCCTTGCCTTGCGGAAGCTTCCTCTTCGCCATGATGGATGCAGTACTTTCGAAGTGTACAACACTGCATAGAATTGGGGGCACAAACTAGTTCAACGTCTGAATTGGCTTACGCCGACCGCCAGGTCCGAACAAGTCATCACTCGTTGTGCCACAACTGGCTCTGCAGTCTCGGCACTGTCCACACGAAGAGAGGCAGACTTTGCAAGAACGCTGAAGTCTGGTTGGATCGTATGGTCTCCGATACTGAGATCATGTCAACGCAGACAGCACATGCGGACAATGAACGACCTCCATCCATCCGGAATGGAGGAACAGAGGGCTTGAGGTGCAAGAGGAAGGGCCCATTATCAACTGTCTCACCTACAATACTGTACACCCGAGGATTCGAGGCGAAAAGCATACCGCTTCCATTCCAACTCTTCCGCTTTCCTACACAAGCCAGCTTCGCACCCCGGGGGGGGGGGGGGGGGGGGGGGGGGGGGG
>JAADXI010000574.1:0-18501 GCA_023337615.1 Pythium brachiatum | reverse complement strand
GTGAAACATTCAAAATCGTCGCGATTATGCTGCTTCGAGGAGTAGGACGCAGTAGGAAGTAGTAGGGCGTAGGCAGTTGTGTCTGAGAGCAAGGAAACCACAGTCCAAGATAGACACCAAAGAGACAACTCCAACACTACGGATATGACATCCGATGGGATCTGCAAAGATCTGTTCGCTTATACGCAAGCTTCTCGTGGGCATTGATCAATTGTCAGGTGTCAGGCGGAGTCTCCCAGCCAAAGACCGAGAGACTGCTTGCATCCAGCAGCACAGCACATGACTGCTGGACACTACGCCCACAACCATCCTTCACGTGTGTGCGGGTCTGGTTGAAGTTGATCCTCTTGCTTGTGCTTCCCAACGAGACCCCCAGCGGAGGAATCTCCCAGCCAAAAGACCGAGAGACTCCCACCCACAACAGCCAATGACCATTGCAGGCGCCACCAGAGACGGTGCGAAGCGAACAGCGCAGGAAACATGATGACATGACGACAAGACAGACAGACAGCAAAAAACCAACGCGAGCGAGCCGCCCTCCCAGTCAAATGACCGGGAGATTCCGTATCCAAAAGTCGCCAATGACCACTGCAGACGGTCGGTCGCTCAAGCGCTACGAGCTGATGGTGTGAAGATAGATAGATGGCTGGCTGATCGAAGAATGCTTGGAGGTGGTCTAAGCTCAAGCAGCGGACGCGACCAAACGCCGGGTGCGTGGAACACGCTCTGTGCCACCGGTTGATGGCTGTGCTGGCAGGCGACACGGCGGCGCGGCGCCGGAAGCGCTGTGAGCGCCAGAAGATCGTGAGGAACTTGCACTCGTGGGTCGCCGCGATGCCGTGGGGACACTAGCCGCATCTGCAGAACTCGGTCGTCGGATCCACGGGATCTTGTGGCGATATGATGGGGTTGGGACTCATGTCCGCGAGCACGCCGCGCAGACAACCGCTCGAACGCAGCAGAAACGACTCCACGACGGCGATCCCACGGAGTCGCAGAGGACTCATGGGTCCGTGGATGTTGCTCATGCGACGCGTCGCATCCAGGAGCCGCAATTCGTACTCGCTGCCGCTTTGGAAGAAGCGCGGAGGACCAAAGACCACAAGCTCCGCTTGGGTTTCGTCCTGCTCTGGCACGAACTCGTGGCGATGGGCAACGTACCGGCGAGGCACGAACGCCCGCGGAATCGGAGCCACAGCCGCTGCTGGAGCCACAACTGCAGCCGGAGCCGCAGCTGGAGTTGGCGCCGCAGCCGCAGCGAAAAGGGTCTTCACACCTTCGATCATGTCCACGGCAAGCAAAGCGAGAGTAGGCGCAGAGAACCCACGCGGTGAGCGTGGGTCGGTGCAGTCGTCGAGTAGCTGCTGGTGGCGGAGCTGCTGCCCGAGAAGAAGCCCACGACGCGGCGCTTGGCCGACGCGCAGGCAGCGCAGACCACCTGGATGGCGCGCTTGACGGCCGCAGTGAAGGTGTCGACCGTAGGCAGGTGCAGATCGAGATCGCACGCGAGGAGCATGTTGATGCGGGTCGAGGAGAAGCGTCAGGAGACGGCGTTTTGTGCTGCGTTTGTTCTTCTTGAGAATCAACTGCAAATGATGGGAGAAGCACACGGGGGAGAAGCCGAAACAGGAGAAGCAGCCTTGGTCATGGTGGTCTCTTGGCGTCATGTGATGTGACGGGAACCGATCCCCGCGGCGGCATGTTCTCGAAGGGTTGACTTCGTCGCAGAGGGATCAAGTCGCAGAGTGTGCGAGGGGAACAGCCAAGCGAGCGGGCCAAGCGGCGGGCCAAGCAGAATGAAAAAAAATGGAAGCTTTCTGATGCGACCAATCAAATGAGAGAACGAATCTGAGGCAACTCTCGCATTGGCCAAAAATACCTACACATTCATTCTGAGCCGACGGCGCAGATCCCGCGAGCGTTCGGCTCGAAAGCCATCACGCGGGTCAGTGGATGAAGCTTCGCGCGTCGCAGCGGCGGACAATGCGACGCCACAGGATTTATGCTTTCTAATACCGGTATGCTGCTGAGTATGCGCCGGCTGGACCCACCGGGCCCGGTCAGCTCACCCGAGAGCCTTGATGAGCAGAGGAGGTTGTTGTTGTTGTCGTATATTACTCGAGTCCATGCGCTCCATACCGCAGCCTGCTCGCGCAGAATATAGTATGGCCCACCGACCCAGCTTAATAGGCCAGAGGTGATATGGTCACGAGTCCAAGTCCACTGGTCGGGCCTTGATAACCTGAAATAGTTCACGCTTGTGGAATACTCGTATGACAGTACGCGTCCTAGACTTGGTCGCGCATCTTGTATGGGCCAATGTCCGCTCAGTTCAAAGTCGTGATACGATAGCTTTCATTCGCTGAAGTTCCATCTCTTTCGAGGACTCGGCTCCAATGCCAACAAGCTGTTGCTGGAGTCGCTACAGCTTCCCTATCAGTTGCGTCACTCAGTTTGGTCTGGAGGGCAAACTTGATCTCTCATCTCCAAGCAGCTTGTTCTGCGAAGCCATCTCCGAGTCTACCAGTTTCATGAACGTGAGCTCCAGTCCACGATATTGTAGCATTGGACGTGGCCTTGTTGGTCACCAATCGCCTCAACTATTTGAATGCTCGCTCGTAGTGAGCAATACTCGGTAGTAGGGATGCTATGGCGCGGAAGCCCTTGGCAGGATGAAGTACCCTGTAGTGCTGAGGCTCCATCATGCTTGTTGCTTATCGCTGGTCAACTAGCAGTTATGGCAGCATGATACGAGCGATCAACGGATCACAATTCATCACAGTTGTCGCTGGCGGCTTCGTCAATGGATTGGATCCACTTGCTCCTGCCGCAGCTTCGGCCCGAAGCCACGCTAAAACGTGGGTCCATTAGTCATTGGCTTCACACCTGATTAGTGATGCGCGGTGTGTGGCTTCAGCAACGCCAATGCGCGCTGCCATTCTGTTTGCTTGTTGCGTGGAGAGCAGTCAGCTCCACGCTTTGGGCAGTGTGAACTGTGGATCTGATTGACGCATCATCATCGCTGTCAACTCAGCGATGTTGATGCGTTGGTTGGCGTTCGTTAGTGACAGGACCTATGTCACTGAAGTGGAGGAGACTAGCTGTCCCCAACGTCCCGAATTGGGATCTTCAGCCTTGGCATCGATCTTCCATTCTTCACATGGAATTGAAGTGGCGTTGCCCAGTCGGTAAGATGCCGCCGGGTGGCGAGCCACGCACTGGCAAGTCAGCAGCAGTATGAGAGTCACACAGCTGAAGTTCCAGAGTGTTCGAAAGCCATCATCAGATCACGCGGCCAGTGGTGGATGCAGCTTCGTGCGCTCGCGTCGCAGTGGCAGACAATGCGGCGCCACTGGCGGTGCTTTTAGTTCCGGTATGCTGCTGAGTATGCGCTGGCTGGAACCACCGGGCCCTGTCAGTCCACCCGAAAGCCTTGGTGAGCGGAGGAGATGGTCATGAGTCGACGTCCACTGGTCGGTTGACACGCTCAATAGTTCATGCTCGTGGAATGCTACAAGTACATGTCGTGGTGTGGGAGATAAGCCAGTGAGTAACACGCATAGCTCCATTCTACTCTGTGCGTCTTGTGTTTTTTTTTAAAAACAGCTTTCACTGCACCCATGCGCTTGGCCACTTTACGCTTGAAATTCAGTTATTACCGCGCGTCTGCGCTGTTGATGGCACGCGAGTCGACCTGACTTGAGTCACTCGCAAGCGCACGCTCCATGGCCAATTCACATGGAGCGTGGTGTCTTCTCTAGACTAGCTTCCTATTTCATTGGTGTCACTTAGCTTGTTCTGGAGTGCAAACTCGATCCCATCTCCAGTTGCTGTTGGTAGCGACCGCAGTTGTGTATTCGTTCACCGCACTTGTTGTCGCACTTCTCGTGCTTCAACCGCCAACTCATCCCGCCCGTACTTCCACCACTGAACACATCTCCATTGCGTGCAGTTTGGCACGAAATTGAACGCGCAACTTGTCGCCAGTGTTTCACGGCTGAAAGTAGTTGCACGTGACGATCCGTTGGAGCGCTTCCGCCCTCGGTCCGAGGGTTTGAAGTAGGAGACGGCGCATAGAGAGATGGTGGTGGAAAGACCGCAAATGAGTTGGTGTGAAACATTCAAAATCGTCGCGATTGTGTGGCTCAATTAAAGCCCGCTCTTGTCGCCGCCGCCCGGCAGCTCAAACGCCTTGATGGTCTTGAACGCGAGGAAGTAGCCGTACGCAGCGCCTAACGCGCCCAGGATGAGGATGTTGAACCAGTGGAGCAGCGAGTGGCTCTCGGGCGCCGAGAGCTGCGCGCGGATGAGGGCGAGCGCCTGCAGCGAGAAGCAGATGCAGTAGGCCTGGCAGAACGTGCGGCGGATGAGCGCGTCGCTCACGAGACGCGTGCGCCACACCAGCCAGCCCTGCGCCAGCGTTAGTGCACCTGCACCAGACGCACAATAGCACGTCAATATAGTCAGCGATCAGTTGTCACGCATAGTGGTGTGGGGACTGGCATTCGTACCGTAGAGGCGGATGAATTCGTGCGCAAAGTGCGTGTTGTTGGCGTCGCCTAGAATCGGCGAGAGCTGCGAGTGCGGTGTAAGGAAGCAGAGCGCGCCCGTGACGATAGCGATGGCTGCGTGCACCGTGAAGAGCTGGTCCAGTTGGCGGCGCACGCCCTGCATTTTGCTGTGGTGTCTCTTTGGTCACTGCCACACGTCGAAGCCGATCAGTGAGCTGCTCGCACAATTGGCTCACTTTGGAGGGGGCGCCAGATAGTGCCATTTTTAATTGGATTTGCAAGTGATTCAAAACCCCCTTTTGAATGACACCACTGACTTCCTGTGAGTTGGCATTTTCACTCTCTCTGGATATCCAAACACGATCCCTGATCATGATCCCTCGCGTGCTGCTGCTCGTGGCGACGCTGCTCTCGCTCCACTGCGCCACTGCGCTGCACGTGCTCGTGCCTTCATCTTCAGAGGAGTGCTTCGCGATCGACGTGGCCAAGCACCAGCACGGCATCTCGCTCAACTACGAGGCGCTGCGCGGCGTCGCGGACGCGCTCGACGTGCAGCTCACGAACGCCCAGGGCGGTGCTGTGTACAGTAACACGGGGCCGTCGGGTCGGTACCTGGGCGACATTGGAGAGGGAGGAGTGCACACACTGTGCTTCCGCAACATCGTGTCTTCTGTGGGCGATATGGTGCTGGGCTTCTCCTTCCACGCCGACGATCCTGCCCATGACGTGCTGTCGAACGCGGACGCCACCAAGATCAGTACGTGTATGGTGCAATGGGCGACCTCTATTGGTTCAGCAGCTAACGATTGATCTGTAGAGCAAGTCCAGGAGCTGGAAGATCTCGTGTACGAGCTCTCGGCGACGCTGGACACCGTCAAGGACACGCAGGCATACATGAAGGCCATCAAGTCCTACCACATCCAAGGTGCGTCCTGTGCTCTCAGTTGGGAGACTCATGAAGCCATTCTGACGCGTATTGCTTCTCCTATACAGTGATCACTAGCACGCACGGCCGCATCATGTGGTGGTCCTGCCTGGAGGCACTCGTGCTCGGTTTCGTGTCCATCTCGCAGATCGTGTACCTGCGCCGCACGCTGGAAGTGCGTCGGCTCTTATAGAGAGTCACTATGATCCACTTAATGACATGTCACTCGCGTGATACGTAGCTCTTCGTGTGTGATTGGCCCTTTTTGATCCGCCTGTCCGTCCGTCCCAATCCATGGGCAACACGGCCATTGCGCCATTGCATTGACCGCAGCCACGCGACCACCTCCTCCGTACTACGTAGTAGTAGGGCAGTATGAGCCGCGCCATCGAAGCGCTGCGTTCGCGTGGCATGCTGGCTGCGCTCACGCACCAGGACGCCGGCGCGCTGCTGGACAAGCTGCTGCTCAAGGCTTCTGCCTCCAGTGCCTCCACCTCCACGGCTCCGCACGTGCCCAGCGTGTACTGCGGCTTCGACCCGACCGCCGACTCGTTGCACTTGGGCAATCTGCTGCAGGGCATCGCGCTTCGCCACTTCCAGAAGGCCGGCCTGCGTCCCATTCTATTAGTGGGCGGCGCCACGGGACTCATCGGCGACCCGAGCGGCAAGTCGGAGGAGCGCGTTTTGCTGTCGGACGACACCGTGGAGGCCAACGCCACGCGCATTTTGCGCGGCCTGTCGCCCGTGCTGGACTTTGACTGTCCGCGCACGGGCGCTGTGGTGCTGAACAACGCCGACTGGCACAACCGCATGTCGGCTGTGGCGTGGATGCGCGACATCGGCCGCCACTTCCGCGTCAACACCATGCTCACGCGCGACTCGGTCAAGAAGCGGCTGGACAGCGACCAGGGCATCAGCTTCCTCGAGTTCTCCTACCAGCTATTCCAGGCCTACGACTTTTTGCACTTGAACCAACACCACAACTGTGTGGCCCAGATCGGCGGCAGCGACCAGTGGGGCAACATCGTCTCGGGCACGGAGCTCATCCGCAAGTCGGTTGGTGGCGAGGAAGACGCGTTCGGCGTCACGCTGCCGCTGCTGACCAATGCAAGCGGCGAGAAGTACGGCAAGTCGGCGGGCAACGCCATTTGGCTCGATGCCACCAAGACCTCGGTGGTGCGTTCTGCTAGCTTTAGCTTATGGCTGGGTGGTTGGATCCCCTCACTCACATCTTCTTCATGTGGTACTCTGTGCAGTTTGATTTCTACCAGTACTTTTTGCGGTCGGATGATCGCGACGTAGAGCAACTGCTCAAGAGCTTTACGTTCCTGGACGTGAATGAGATCACCGAAATCGTGTACGAGCACAATAAGGCGCCCGAGAAGCGCGAGGCCCAGCGCGTGCTGGCCGACAATATCACCAAGACAATGCATGGCGCGGAAGCCCTGCAGAGCGCCCACGACGCCACTGAGCTTCTGTTCGGAAAGGGTCCGTCCGGCGCGGCGGAGCTGACGGCCGCTAAAGTGATGGCCATGGCAGGCGACGCGCCGCTTCTCCAGTTGACTCGAGGAACAGTGGTGGGCAAGACGCTGGTCGACGTCGCTGTTGCGGTCGGTCTAGCCAAGTCCAAGGCCGAGTGTCGTCGCCTGATCAAGGGCGGTGGTGTGTACTTGAACCAGGAGCGCGTGGAGTCGGATGCAACCGTATTGACCGACGTAGACCTCGTCGACGGCTCCATCGTGCTGCTGCGATCGGGCCGGCGAAACAACGTCATTATCCAAATCGCATAAACCGGAAGGCACGAATAAACAAAGAGAATAGAAAGCTTGGGTTATGCGAAACGTGGCTTCGTGTGCTGTTCCTGCAGCAGCAGACGCAGTATATCAGCAGCACGGATGACGCCACGCACAGTCACGCCTGAGTCGCGCTTCTCTTGAATGTATACGCGCCGTGTACGCTGGGAGACCATCGTGTGGATCACATGGGCGATTGAATGCTCTCCATCCACGACACAGCACTCTCCAAACGCCTGCGGTAGTTGCTCCAGAAGCACACATAGTGGAGTCAACGCGTCGAATGAAGGAGACGCGCTGAACAGAGCGAGCGCGTCGTCTGCGGAAGTGGCGTCGGCGTCCACTTTGCCTGCAAATATGTCTCGAAGACAGTCGACACTGTGTTCATCGTGATACAATGAGCATTTCATCAGATTCTGGTAGCAGGAGGTATCCACCACCGTATGTGTTCCAAACCTGAGTATGTAGAGAGCCTCCTCAGCTGGATCTTGAGCCACGGTGACCAAGAGGCCGGTCGTCCTGTGGCTTTGCATCAACGTAATTGCGTCCAGAAGATTCGGTCGCATGCTAGCAGTGCTGGAAGTGCGTTTTGGGATCGTAATACGCAGCGGAGCGTAGTAGAATGACGGAAACGACGACACTGCGTACTTTTCTTTTCCATCTACAGGCAAAATAGAAATCTCAACGTCAGAAATGCCTCTAACAACCACTGAATGAAGCCAAAACAAACGGACTCAGCAAAGAGATGTCGCCTAGCAGCCACTCAAGGACGTCAAAGACGTCGATGCGGCCCAGGAACGGATCGCTTGTGAGAATCTCCGGCTCATTCGACGAAGCCATCGGCGATTGGGAATCCAAGTCGTGTGAGGGTTCTGGAGGAGCTGCTCGCTTGAGTACGGCGACGGCTGAGGCGCCACAGGCCAGTCGGAGAACGGAGTTGAAGAGACATTCATCAATAGAGACGCACTGGTGGTGGGTTAGTGGGGGTTGTTGATCCGCTACACGGGATTTTGTATGCGTGGCAACTGACGCGTGGCTCAGCACCGCTTCAAGTGTCGAATTGATGAAGATCTGGCTCGCCTTGGCAACCTGCATGCGCATGTAGTCGCCTAGAGGCGTCGTGGTGGTTGTCGCATCCTCTGGAAGTAGATCTGAGAGGAAACTAAGGAAAGCGACGGTCAACGCTCCAGTCTCTCAAGTCCAACAGCGACGTATTACACGTACTGGCTGAAGTCTTCCATCACGAGGAAGCCCAGGTAGTCGACGCTGGTCTCTCCGATGACCATGAGTGAACTGGAGCCATTGAACAGCTTCATCACTCGAAACGCTTCACTTACACTCGTTTCCTGATGCAACTTGACGTGCTCTTGGCGCCAAAACCACGGAAGATCACGTGCCTACAGGAATCAGTCCAGTATCAATTGTAAGGCGTCGTAATGTGGCTCGCGATGGGTGCAGTCGAACGCACCCGCATAGACCAGAACAGCGATTCGGACGTGAGCTGGAGCATCGTCGCTCCTCGGTTCAGCAGCTTCAGCCGCCCGCTTCCTGGCGCTCCTGTCACTGGATTTGTATCCGAATGCCCAGCGTGCTGCTGCTGGCGGCGGTGCGAGTCGTGTTTCTCCAAGAACTTGGTCAGTTCTATTGGTGGATTCAAGCCAACCATCAGCTATGATGAGAGCAGTTAGTTGTCCATGCGTCAGGATCGCACCTTGGATGGCCGCCTGGATGTCGTGCAAGTAGCCGCTCACGAGCGCTGAGGTGAAGCAGAACGTGTAGAATTCACGGCTCGCGGTGCCGCTCTTGTCGTCACTAGAGAAGAATGTTTTCTATTGTTCACACACAACAGACAGACGTGAGATCTCATCGCTCCTCCCTAAACTGTCCGTGAAACGACTCACCTCCAAGTGGCTCGAAGTCTCGTGCTGCACTGTCTCGTTGAGACTCAGTACGAGCGCCAATGCGGGCAGGAAATCACCCAGCAGCAATCGCTTGCGTTCTATGGGGAGCTGCCCATGCGCGTCCACGACGTACAACCGCAGTAGAAATCGCACTTTTGCATGGAGATCTGCGCGTGCGAGCAGCGCCAGACAGCAAAACACTTGGTGCGCACACACGGTCTCGCCTCGGCTGGAGGAAGATCGACTGCTGGTGTCGAAGAAGAAGTCGAAGTGCGGGTCTGCGTCCGCGACCAGCATGCCAAACACTTCCTCAAACTCATCGAAGGTGAGGAAGCGAGGATACAGAGCCACACGTGTAGCTGAAGATGACGATGAGACTGGAGCAGCCATCGCGGAACCAACGCGAACGAAGCTGGTGCAGCGGCTAGCTGCTGAGGCTTCTTCCTCGCTGCCTGTGTCGTCCCCAAGGAAGATCGCTGCGCATTCTTCCAATGCTTTGATCGAGTGGGAAGCGTATTCGCTCAGAAGCGGCCAGTGGGATCGGATCTTCACGCTGTCCACGCGATGAGATGACAGTGAGGCGCCCATGATCGAACCTCACAAGCAGTGAGTGGAGCAGGATGCAGTCAGATGCAGTGGGGGTTGCTGAGACCACGACCACTTCGGCTTGTATTGGCGCCAGTAGCGCCTAACTGCCGGAGGGGTCACGCTCGAAACGGCTAGAGGCCTTTGTCACAGTTCTCTACCAATAACAACTTGACACCGGCATTGAACCACCGCTGTGAGCGCTCGGAGATCAGCGGCGTGAGTGCGGATGGAGTCGAGTCCGCTACTTCCCAAGGCCGGCGGTCGCGCGACCATCGCGATCCCCAAGTCCATAGCGCATGAGTTCCGCGGGCTGTCAGTCATGGCGATCCAAGTGAGTCTCGCGACAGTCTCACGTATCATGCTCACGGCCATCGACTCGGTGTTTCTCGGCCACTTGGGCGTGAAGGAGCTGGCGGCGGCGTCGCTCGCTCAAGTCTGGACGAGCGCGCCGCTTATGGCGGTGTGGGCGTCCGCGTCCGCGTTGATCACGGTGCGTCCCTCACATCTCTAACTTCTGGGTGCTTCTCTAACGTCTTTGCCTGTTGACTTAGCTCTGTGGTCAATCGTGGGGTGCTGGGAACCGTGAGCTCACGGGCATTTGGCTCCAGTTCGGCCTCTTGATCTCGACGGTGCTGTCGCTGCCCGTGTTCCTCTGGTACTGGAGCGTCGGCTTTGTGCTTGAGTACTCGACTGATGATGAGGAAGTCGTTGCTCTCGCCACCACATTCGCGCGTGTGCTTTCGTTCTCCATCCTGCCGACGCTCATCTACTCCTGCCTGCGGTAACGTACACACTTGATCCCTCAATCCTCGGCTTGTGTGGTAGCACTTACTGTCTTCTTGCTGTAGTCAATACCTTCAGGCCATGAGCATCCTCATCCCCACCACGATCGTCGGCGTGCTCTCCATCGTCGTCGCGATCTCCGGCAACTACGTGTTCATCTACGGCCTCGGAGACTGGTCGGGCTTGGGCTTTGTCGGCTCGCCACTCTCTACCGTCGTCGCTGCATGGTTCCAGCCGTGTGCGCTCTTTGCCTACGCGTTCGTCTACAAGAAGCACCACGTCCACGCGTGGAATGGCTGGGACCGCAACGCGCTCACTGTGTGTCGTCTGAGGGCGTTCCTGTCCATCGCGGGGCCCATCGCCGGCAACAGCTTCGTGTCCAACGTAGCGATCGCCCTCATTTCGCTGGTCGCCGCGAAGCTCGGACCTGAGACCATCGCTGCCAACGCCGTCATCACGGGCATGTGGAGTTTACTGTGGGCGTTGTTCTGGGGATACGGCTGCGCCACGCAGGTGCGCATCGCCAATTATCTGGGCGCTGGAGATTCGGCGGCAGCGAAGCGCGTGGCGTGCTTGGGGCTCTCGTGCACGCTCGTGGTGGTGGTTGTGCTGGCGATCGCGACGCACTATCTGGACCGCCAGCTCATCGCAGTGTACTCGCACGACGACGCGCTGATCGCCAAGTGTCTTCCTGTGCTGCCCATCTTCATCTTCGCGTTCGTGCTCGAGTCGGTGGAGATGACGCTCGGCGGCGTGCTCACGGGCATGAGGTGCGTGGCTCTTTGTGGTGCTTGCATCGTATCCACAGGACTCCATTCTGATCTATGTGGCTTTTTGTCGTAGCCAAGTGCGCGTCACTTTCTGGGCGAGCACCATCGCAACGTGGCTCGTCCAACTGCCCGTCGCGTACGTGGGCGGTGGGTCACCTATGCGTGTTGTCTGTTTGAATGGTTTCCCCTGACTCACACGTGTCTCTACCACTCGCAGCTCTCACTCTGGGCTACGGCTTCTCGGCTCTCTGGATTGGTGAGCTCGTGATGGAGCTGTTCAAGACCTGCGTGTACGTCGTAGCGCTGTGGCGCGTGGACTGGGACGCCATGTCTGAGCGCGCGGTGGGCGCCATGGAGGCGGCGCCGGAACGCACCCAGAAGGAAGTCGAGAAGAGCGCCGTCAACTACATCACAGCAGTAGTGGGCTCGCAGCCCACAGGCTACATCGCATCCATGCCTGAGCCGCGCACGCCGCCGCTCACGACGCTGTTCACGCGCCAGCAGCGCATGGCGCGCGTCACACAAATCACGCGTCGCTGTGCTTCCCACGAACCGACGCGGGCTTCGAAGGGCATTATCAACCAGTCAAATTGCAATATGAGGGAGATGTAGCCAGCGATTGGCCAATAATAAACGCATACACTTTCGCCAATGGCAGCGAGCAGGTCCAAACCAAAAGCTCAAAGCGACCAGGACGGAGACGCGGACTATGTCGAAGCGGCAGGAAGATGCGGCGCCCAGCCAATGGGCGCTGCGCAAGGAGGCGAAGCGCAACATGTATCTGACCAGTACGGACCAAGTGCATGTGCAGCGTCGCGGTCTCGGCCACGCGTCGAGTGCGAGCAGCGCCAGCAGCGCCGCAACGGCGCAGTGCCAGAAGTGTCTGCGCACGGGCCACTGGACCTACGAGTGCAAGAACGACGCTGTGTACGTGAAGCGCGCGTCGCGGTCGCTGCAGCTGAAGAAGCCGAAGCTGCGCCAGCCATTCAACCAGGAAATGCCCCCGGAAGAAGCGGAGAAGGCGCTGCTCGCGGAGAAGCAGGCGAAGAAAGCCAAGAAGAAGAGCAAGAAGGACGCCGCTGTTCAGAAGAAGAAGAGCGAGTCCAAGGACAAGACGAAGAAAAAGAAGCGAAGCACGAGGAAGCGACGCAGCTCCAACAGCAGCAGTGACAGCGACAGCTCCAGTAGCAGCGACAGTGATAGCAGTTCCAGTGATAGCGATAGTGATAGCGCCACTGGCAGCAGCAGCAGCAGTGGGTCGTCCTCTGGCTCCGACTCGGACTCGTCCAGCAGCTCGGACTCGTCGGTATCGAGCTGTGGATCGCGCCGTCGCAGCACCAAGAGAAGACGTAAAGACTGAGCTGAGCCAGCACAGCGTATCATCAGTGTGGATGGTGAAAGGCGATACCAAAGCAGCAAGAGCGGATTGTTCTCTTCAACGAGTGAAGTTTGGTTTCGTTGTTGTCTATGATCGCAGGACACTGTCGTCCTCACGGGAAAATACTTGGTACGAGAGTATACGGCGATGGGTTTGCTGTGGATCTGCACGACGAGAGTCGCCAGAGAGTCCACTGGTACGATGCATCGCTAACTGGTGACGACGGGTTCTTCGATGGAGCTGTCTTGGATGGAGAGCG
Organism: Pythium brachiatum; assembly: GCA_023337615.1. NCBI lineage: Eukaryota > Oomycota > Peronosporomycetes > Pythiales > Pythiaceae > Pythium > Pythium brachiatum. Next base: position 5,593 of record JAADXI010000574.1, on the reverse strand, counting down.
TTGATGCGTCCCCACAGCAGCGGCGGCTGACCTGTGATGTACACACCTTGAGAACACCAGGAAGACCAATGTCGATAAGAACAAAGCACGACTCAGACTTGGTCTTGAAGACTATCTATTTGTATGGAACTGATCCGTAGGATGATTGCTCTTCTACGCTGGTCAGCCAAAGCTGCCAATAAAAATACGAACCATGTCGCTCACTCGTCTGGACCAAAGAGCTTCCTAGCCAATGACCAAGAGACTGTCGTCTTCAGCAGCTCATGGCCGCAGAAGACGTCGTCGGGGTCTACTGCACCAGCTCGGGATAGCTAATGGCGGTCTAGTAGCGCACGCGACCAAACGTCGGGCGCGTGGAACACTACATGTGCCAGCGGTTGATGGCTCCAATGACGAGCGACGTGGCGGCGCGGCGCCGGAAGCGCTGCTCGCGGCGGAAGATCGTGAGGAACTTGCACTCCTGCGTGGCGGCGATGCCGTCGGGACACTGGCCACAGCTGCAGCACTGCGTGGCCGGGTCCACGGGGTCTTGTGGAGAGATGATTGGGTTGGCACTCATGCTCGCGAGTAGATTGCGGAGCACAGCGTTGGGACGCACGAGAAACGACTCCCAGGTCGCTATGTTCGCGATACGTCTGCGGTCAATGGGCTGCTCTCGCGAGCGGATGCGACGCTGGGCAGCAAGCAAACGCAAGTCGTACTCGCCGGCGCCTTGGATGATACGCGGTGAGCCAAACACCACGAGTGACGCGACGCCCTGGTCCGCCAGCCGTTCTTCTTCGTCCGGCGTGAAGTTGAGATAGTTGACTCGCGGGCGAGGAGCGCGGATTGGAGGCTGTATAACTTGAGTACCGGAGCTGGCGTTGGCGTTGGCGTTGGCGGCGGCGAGTGGGCCGAGGTTGCCGCCTGGGGCCATGGGATTCGCATTTGGGGCCATGGGATTCGCATTTGGGGTGGGGATCGGTGGATACACCATATTAGGAACGGCATTCGTGGCGTTGGAACTGGTGGCGTCAAAGTTTCGCGCGTCTTGGGCGGGAAAGCGCGGCAAGCACACTAGCGGTGGCAGCGGGAATGGAGCTCCAATGGGCACCCACCCGTCCTCATTTTCCTCACGCAGGCCTTGCTCCGGTTCCGTGGTCATATCGACCAGAACAAATTCATCGCCGACAATCGGCTCATCAGCCAGCAGACGAGTCGACGGAGACTGGAACGCCACACGCAACAGAAATTGACTGGCTTGTGCTACCACCGCGAGGCTCTCACTCGCCATTCTGAGGCTGACGAGAAGCCATCCGTCGCTAACCACGGGATCTGGTGCGGCAGCAAGCACACTGTGATCGTGGACTTCTTGATTGCCATCGATGGTGCTGTGTTGATCGACTTGCGCATCGCCAGTGGTTTCCGCCGCCGAACGGAGCGCTGTGGTGGTCAAACCTTGGTCACGGTTGGCTGTACCGTCGGTATTGGACGCATCTTGGGTCGTTGTCACACGCACGACGTCGCCAGCAACTTGAGCAGCTCCATGAGACTGGCCTGTAGACGTCGTCATCGCAGTGGCCTTAAGTGGACGAGGCGACTCGCGAGCACTACCAACGAGCTGCTCGCCTTGGGACGTCACTGGAAGGTCCTCTAACACAGAACCGTCGGCCACCACTTCGACGTCTACGGGAAGATAAGGTTAACAGCACGACACAATGCAGATCGGACCAGTTCAGACGACACACAAAGCAAAACCGTCCGTCAGTAAGCCAGATCATAGCATCTAATTCGACAGACAGGATGAACGTACTGTTGGTAGCTGGACTGTCGCGGCCGCCGACGGTGCGTGGAGCTTCTTCTTGAGCAACCACGACGACGACGTGCTCAGCCATTGCTTCGCGCTCGACTGCGACAGCGTCGTTTCGAGGAAACGCGTCGTTCATCGCTTCGTTGTCGTTGTCTTCTGTGTTGGACGTGGCCCTTCACCTCCGTGCTAACCGTCTGGCAACACGCAGTCGAATATGCGCTGTTCTTGCGCGAAAGGCCTTGGGGTATGCGGTATGATAGAAGACGGTGTGTGGCTGGAGGATGTTGCTGCTGCGTTGTGACGGCAAATTTGACACTGAGAACCGCTGTGTAAACGCAAGACTTCTTCTTGTTCTCCTTCTCCTTCTTCTTCTCCCTCTCCTTCCTCCTGTGGCTCGATGCCGTCCTTTCTCGGGGTCTGGGTTTTTGGACTTGGGGATTTTAGACGTGCTCGCCGACGCTGTCACACACGACGGAGACAGCGCGCCGCTCGTGTTGCAGTCTACGACCACTAACTTGACGTATTAGATCCTTCTGGGCGTCTGCCGCGTGCGTGATGTCGCTGGTGCCGCCGTCGTCGCCGCATGATGCTGTGGTGTTGCCGCTGGCATCGCCTTTTTCAGCTTGACCTCATTCTGTTCAAGCGAATCGATATCAACTGCCACGATCGTGCAGTTAAGAACACAGCAGTCAGCTGTGCGCCCTTTCGGTTAGTTACATGTACCCATGTTGGAAGAGTCCATACTCAGCATGGTGCAAAGATTTTCTTGCCCATCAAATTGGCCCTGCGATCCTTCGCAGGCACCAACTCAGAAAACTGCGCGGCAGCACAATGAAGGCTGCACAACTGATAAAGTTAAAAGCTTGGGAAAGAAATCACGTCAGTTTAAGGAGAGATGGACTGCGAATCATCCCAGCAGTTCCGTTTGTGCTGACGCTGCTGTGAAAAAATGGAGCTGTTGGTTACCAGTTGCACAGTAGCTGCTAGTCTTGCGTGGTTACACGACACCACATCGCCAGATCAAACTAAAGTGGAGTTCTCGCTGATAGTTCAAAGGCGGCCATCATAAATATCACAGGCACGATGATCAGCCGAGAGCCAGCGCCTGCAACACGGACAAGACGCTAGCCTCCTGATTATCAATCAATCGAAGCTCCTTCGCCAGAAGCAGTTGACTCAGCGGCCTCGTTGGACCACTGTAGTAACTTCTGCAGTGCAGAATGAAGCCCCTAAGCAGGAACTCCAAGCTGACAGCGTGGATAGCACAATCATTGCCCGCAGCATGTACGTGCTGTCCTGCATTTGTGTTTTTGGGGGCTTCAGTATCTCGCCACAACTTTCGCTTTGCACATGTACCGGTATTGTGCTTTTCAGATGTTTTGGCCGACGAGTGTAATCATCTCAACGAGTTGGAAATCCTTAAAGTTGTTTTAGAGAACGGAAACGTTCTTCCAAGACTACAAGCAGCAAAGACGGCACGATGGCCAAGCGAGTGTGTTCTTTTTGCGAGCGACTACGTGACGGCTCACCCATGCTTCTATCTGGAGGAGCTCCAAGAAGCTCTAAAGAAACGGTTCCCGCAGCTCAAGACTGTGTCTATGCCTACAATTTGTCGCGTCTTGAGATTTGATCTCAATCTCTCTCGTAAGGTGCTCACAAAACGAGCAAGAGAGTCGGTGCCCAGTGAGATCCAAGCCTACTACGACAAACTACAACCGTTTTACAGCGGCCCTGACCAGCTCGTCTTTATCGACGAGACGGCAAAGGATGGCCGCGACGTCATGCGTCGCTACGCTTGGTCTCGGCGTGGAACTCAAGCTGTTGTATCCACGCCCTTCAACCGAGGAGATCGGCTCTCCGTCGTCGCCGCCATGGACGTCACGGGCTTCATGGCTTGGGGGACGACCAGTGGAACGTTTGATCGCCACAAGTTTCACGAGATAGTCAGGACTAAGATCGCACCGCTGCTAAACCCATGGCAATTACCAAGGTGAGGATTGCATTGATTTTCTCTGAGGTTGCCGTTCTAACAAATTGTTTCGTAGGTCGATTGTTATTTTAGACAACGCAAAAATTCACATGTACTCCCAGTTGGAGGACATGGTTCATGCCACTGGTGCGCTCCTGTTTTTCTCCCTCCATATTCGCCTCAGCTTAGTCCAATTGAGCTCGGGTTCTCCCTGTTGAAGCGCTGGCTGAAGCGCCACGCTCCACTGGCGTTTCGCTTTGATGCCCACCGTACACTCGCAGTTGCCATGGCAAAGTGTACTGAAGCGTCAAAGGAAGGACCTGGGAACATGTAATGCCATTGCGGCTACGAGATTCACGAGTTCAACAGAACAAAGTTTTTCGAATAAAGAGAAGAAGCAAAACCAATTTATTCTATTCAAATTGCATGATTAATTTGTTCGGTGGCCTCCTGCGTAAAATTGTTCTCCATGTGATCCGTATCATCCACGTTCACGACATCGTCCGTTGTGGGTAGTAGTGGGGTGCGGTAGGGAGGCCGGAGGCTGTAGGCAGGAAGGCCAAGGCCACTGCGGACGTCCTCCACGCTGAGATACAGCTTGACGATGTCGCCATTGAGACGACACCGCACCGGAATGAACTCAGGCTCGGCAGCTCGTGCGACGGCTGCGTCGTCGATCTCCCGCTGCTGGGAGTCGATTGACTGCAGCTGCGCGAAGGTCGTGGACTCGGGTGGTGCTACTGGCGTCCCTTCAGGCTGCCGGGCATGGTGGATTGCCCAGTAGCGGCGGGACGCCGGGCCAAAAGCGTCGCTGGTGTTGGTCTGGGAAAGGTGGGCTTGGATGAGAGAGGTTGAGGCCTCCACACGCCCAGGCGACGCACGGCGAATTGCGTCTGGATTGCCGATCTTCGAGACATAGACGAACGCCTCTACAGCAAACCCCGCATGACTAGAAGAGACTCGTTAGGAAAGCACACATACAGAGCAATAGCCATCATACCCTTCTCTGCGGCGACCTGCACTGCGCCACAGACGCGTGAGCTGATCTTGAAGCTCGAGGTCCTGCTCTGCCAGCGTTTCGTAGCGGCTTTGGGGTGCGTTGGGGTGCGTTGGCCATGGGTCGAACGAGAATGGGGCCGTCGGCGGCCCAAACGATCTCATTCAACGTCGAGATGTGCCGCCGCACACGCTCTCGAAAGATTGCGGCATGCTATGAATCCGTATGAATACTTGCGTAGAATCAGTCTGCTTGCATGTAGACGTCTATATCAGTCGAAGTAGGACACTGCGTTTTGCGGAGTTGACGTTTGAATCAAACGTCAACTTCGCAAAACGCAGTGTCCTATTGTACTCTGGTCCCAACGCCTTGCCGACCATAAAATGCTCAATTTTAGGAAAACCCATAGTGATAGTCACAACCAAAGGGGTAATTTCGCGTTTAGAACTCGAATCCGGCGTCTGTTTCAGCTAAAACGTGTTCGTTTCTTCGATAGACGGGTCTAAAGAGAGCAACTCAGCCAGTGATATTCCTTCGGGAATAGGGTTAGACAATTTGGAGCGCAACGATTGGCCAAAACTACAAAAGCAGACGTTGTGTACATGAAGGGCGGCGATTTTTTGCCTTTTGGTTCCTCATATTCACAGAAAAGAGACATTTATGTGGCCAAAAGGGACAAATTTGTCACCGAAGAAGACGTCGCGTTCAGCCCAGAGAGAGACTCAGTAGCTCGGACCACGATGAGCGTGTCCGTATGTGCTGCGTCTAATATTCGGTTCGCGGTTTCCATCCTGAAAATGTCCTGGGGTCATCATAATTCAAAAGTTACCTAAATATG